>VDFB02020519.1:94604-143949 GCA_007258455.2 Sequoia sempervirens | reverse complement strand
TATATGACTTTATAAATTTGTGAACTTTAATTAAAATCACCCAATGAAAACCCATCATTTCTCCTCAATGCATCTTGGTTTATTTTCCTCCTACATCCAAAACTAGCAATGTGTGATGTGTCGTGCTTCAACTAATAGTAAGCAAGAATTAAAGTTTCTTTTGAAACACTTTCAAATGTTGAAATATCAATTCCCTAAACCATTTTAAAATATTTTTAAAAGTTTCAAATATCACCATTTTAAAAAATGAGACTTAGGCAAAAATTTAATTTCATTGCACACAAATGAATACCCCTATAGTTGAGATTTTTTGCAAGTGGCCATAATCAATTATTTGAAACATGGGTTTTAAATCAAATTCCACCTAGCAATCAAAATTTAGCTTTTTTTCAATTATTTGTCTTCTCCCCTTGTATCAAGGCTTGCTCAATGTTTTTTGTTTTACATCCTTTCATATAACAAAGCTCTCTTACTCACCAAAAAAAATAAAATTAGGTACCTCCTTTATAAATGAGCCTATCTAAGGTGTTTACGATAACTGAAACACATTAAAATAATGTATCATATGGACTCCATTTTTGATGAAAATGAAACATAAGATGTTTTAAACCAGAAAAAGAAATGGGTTGCCTTCAAAATTGTGAAATTTGCAACTTCCTAGAACACCAAATTTAGCCTGGTCGCTATCAGAAACACATTAATTAGCCCATATAACTCATCTAGGAAGCACAAAACTGAGAAAGCATACTACCATATGTACCGAAAAAAATTATACCATATAGATTTGAATGATGACCTTGGATTTGCAAAATTTTAATCGACAAAGATGGGCTTTGGGGTAGATTCAATAGGAAGTAGACCTAACCTCTATCGACACATTGAAAGGGCATATGTACTTCAAATTTTCAAAATTTAAAGGTTCCACCAAATTAATTATATTCATTCATGATGTTAACCCAAATTAAATTATGTTTAATGTATATTCAAATTAATAAAATTAATTATTATGAATAATTGTGTGAATTAAGAATTATTCATGCATTATTAAAATTATGATTAGAAAGCAATATTGAATATAATTCAATTGAGATCATGCAACCACGTATAGATGATATGGTTGCTAATTTTCTTATTCTGATCATTATTGAGTAATCTATTATGTGATGTTACACACCCTTATTTTTTATGTTTAATGTATATATTCATGTTAAATAGCAATATATCAATCATTGGTTGAATTACAATTTTATATTGTTCAAATGATCAAGTGTGAATTAAGAAGTATTCCACATTTTCATGCTATTAAAATTATGACATGAGCATATTGAATATGACATGCAATTGAGATCATGTAGTGTTTAGATGATATGGTTGTTAATTTTGATTCATAATTTCACTATTTTGATATTCAATAATTTATTATGTGATGTTACATGTGCCCTTATTTTTAATTATATGACAACACTTTGATAATATATATTTGTCTAACCTATTTTGTTTCAGCTCTACAAGTTTTGACATGTGTTTCAAAAGCAATATAATTTACAAGAGGAAAATTAGTTCTAGAGGATGTGCACACTTTTGTCTCTATTATTAACTTTAAGTTCCTAATTATTAATGTACTTTATCATTCTCAAATTTTATATATGCTTTATATAAATTTCTAAAATCTTCTCTTTTATACATGATATGTGTACATTGGCTCAACAAATGGAAAGTGGAGTAGAGGTCCCTGAGCCAAATTTAGTTACTAGAGAAGAAGGGGCTGAAGCAGCCATGGTTGATGGTATGGAGGAGACCCAAGTTGCACAAATAATTGATGTTAGAGAGGAGGCCCATACACAATTTGATGTTGGACAGGGGTCAGGATTGCTTCCTTCTACCAATATTCATACTATGAATCTAATTAAAGAGGTGAAGAGAAAAATTTCATACAAAAATATAGATCATTATTCACTTGAATTGGATATGAGAAATTGAAGTTTTATGTTGAACAACCTCTTGCTACTACTAAGAGGGAATTCACAAGAACTTCAAAGGAAATATCTGAGACTTCTTTCAAAAGTCATGATGCACTTGGTCAAGCCCAATTGTTATCAACACTACTTCTTCATGATGACCTAAATGAGCCATTAGAATTGATGGGTGTAGATTTGACAAAAAAGTGGAAAAGATGAGGCCTAGAAGACTTAAATATTATTAAAAATGTTAAACAAGGTTTGGGTTCCATTGGGAAGCAATCTCGATCAACGAATAAGAGTATTTGAAGAAGAGTGATGTTGAAATCTATTGTAAGTCCACAAATGACAAGAAAGTGTCAAATCTCTTCACTTTCATGATACTACTACAAAAGGAAATTGGGCATTGATGTGTAGGGCTTCTCATTTTGACAAGATTGAAGTTGGTGTTAGGAACTTGATCTCAAGTTTTTTTCATGATCATACTTGTCCCTCATCAAATAAAAGAGATGTTCTAAAATACAAGATCAACCTTGGTCTAGACAATTTTCAACTGCTTACGAAATATTGGTTAGACATAACACAACATGAGATGTACAAATGATGTTTTGTGATGCAAATCCTCAGATAAATATTGGAAAAATAACATTTCAAATGTTAAGGCCACATTATGTGAGGGAAAACATGAAACTTTTTTTTGTCATTATCATATTGAATTTGATCTTTACTATCAAGTGTTTCAAAAGATCAGAGAAGAAGGTGATGGTTCTCAAAACACACCTCCTAAATGGGTAAGTCAATTCATAGCATCCATGATATTATGTGATAAATTTGATGATGATGTAGATAGACCTCAAATGAAATTCACAAAGAGAATTTGTGAAGCATGTAGAAATCTAGATAAAATTCCTATGAGAAATGAAGATAATGACATGTTGAAGATGATAAATTGCAAGAGTTACAAGTACATAAAGTTTGAAATGAAAATTGGGAAAAAATCCACAAAGTTAGATTATGTTGAAGATGAGGTAACTATTGGAAAATTTATAGAAAATTTTCATAAATAGATACAATTGTACATACATCATTTATTTTATGCTAAGTGGCAAGAACAATAATATCAGTTGTTAAGAGATACTTTCTCAATTGGAACAATTTTATCAATAGTTGACTTTACAAAAGATTACTCTTTTACCCATCAAAAGGAGATTCAAAAACAATATTACTATTTAGAGTAGGTCACTATTATGGTGTATGTTTGTTATCAACATGCACAATTAGATTTGGATGGTGTTGACAGTACATATGAAAAATGAGTCATCAAGAAAGAATATCACTTTTATACTAGTGATGATAAAGAGCATGACACACTTTCTGTCCAACATTGCCTTAAGAAGTTTTTTGAAGATTTGGCAAGAAGAGGTGTGAAGATTGAACATTTTGTATGTTCTGATGGGTGTACATCACAATTCAAATCATCAAGGCCATTTTTTGCACTATGTAGATATCATCGATATGATAATACCACATGTTTGGAGTTTCTTTGAGAGTGGCCATGGAAAGGGTGAACATGATGACACAAGAGCTTGCATAAAACATGCACTAAGAAAACATCAAATGAATTATGAGGGAGAGCATATAAATTATGCACATGATTTTTTGGAATGGTGTAAGAACACTTTGCAAGTGATTTCAACACATCTTCAATTGTGAGGAATGATGAATGTCCAAATAGAGTGTTTTGGGAGATTTCAAGTATGTTTAAATTTATTGTTTGAAAAAGGTTTTAAAATTGTTAAAATTATTAAATTTATTTTGAATTATATATATAATTTTTGTAGGAGTGGATAGAATAATACTACATGGATGAAAGAGGGTAGAAAAAAAAAGATCTTTGCATTGTATGATGAGTACAAATAGACACACATGGACATTGTATACTAGAGATTACTCTTGTTTTTGTTATGAACGTATTTTGGGATGCTATGATAGTTGTAACAACCAAAAAAATGGATATGCCAGTGAATGGAATTTGCTGCCAATAGTTGTTGCTGATGCATACAATAAAGATGAAGATGAAAGATTTGAAGATATTCCCTTTGATTTCAACTAATTATGACCACATTTTAGGATTGATTAAAAAATGTATATGTGTGCATGTATATATATAAATTTGAACATACATTTAATTTTGTAACTTTGCCAAGATCAATTGATAAATTATAATATTTGTTAATTTAGACAAAAAAAAATTATAATTTGATTATATAAATTATTTATTTTCTACAATTACAGATTGATTCTAATTTTTAAAATTTAATGTACATGTTGTATGTATCTATGTATGCATGTCCAAGAGATTTTTTTGCATTCATATTAGAGGCTAGAAATATAGAATGTGTTAGTTATTATTTATTACATTGTACAAAGGAGAGGATGAAGTTAATGAAACTAGAAACAAGAGATAGAATGTTATTTCCCATAGGTTCAGTTGTAGTGCAAGGGACATATCTCAAACAAGTCAAAATTGTTCAAAATGGGATTCATTTTATTGATTACCATCCTAAAAACATGGTGTTACACTATAGCTACCTAGTAATTTCTACTGGCCTATCTCTTCATCAAGTTCAACATGCACATGGATGTCATAAGTGGAGACTAGATAGAGATGATCATCAAAGAATATTACAATTTATTGAAGAGTGAGTTGATCTAATCAGTGTGGTACATGAATGAGTGATTTTTTTGGGGATGAATATTTTGAGCTTAGTTGTTCATTTAAGCAATTAAGAAAAAAAATTGTGCACTTTAGAGTTCTATATGTTTATTTGGATGTGATATGTGATATTTTTCTTGTTTCATTCAAACATGTCAGCTCAAATGTTATTAAAGAACTACATACATATAATATATATTTTATTTTAGTTAATATATATATCTTTCTACCTATCTAGATTGTAGGTTTATGTAAGACCCTATCCCTTGAGGGCTTGTTGATCATGTCAGTTTTTGATGGTTTATGTCATATATGTTATGTCATTTTATGGTGGTTAATACACACTAGTAATGAATGTTCCTATACATCAAGGATTCTAATATTCTTTTTGGTAGTAAACACTTTTGATTGGAGCTATGAACTAGTGAGGCCACATTTGGGGGATGCCATCCCCATCATTCTGACTTCATCCTCTCCCTCCTCCTCTTCCTTCATCTCCTTTCCTCCTTGCTTCTCTCCTCTTCCTCCTTCTCTCCTTCTCTCCTCCTTACTCCTCCACTCCTCCTACTCCTCCACTTTCAACCCCCTTGTCTCTTCCTCTCTCTCTCCCCCATCTTCTCCCTTACCTCCTCCTTCTCTCCTCTACTCTTTCAACTCCACCTTCTATAGCCGCTATCTCCTCCAACCTTACCATTGTCACCTTCTTTCCTCCTATCGCTGCCTCCTTCACATCTACAACTATCAACTATAGCTTGTTGCCACACCTCCATAGGAATTCCACCCACTAGCCTCCCTATGGTTCCAATGACCCTACCTCCAACTCAGCATCATCCTCCATTCTTTGTTCTTTGACCTTCATCCTCTGACCACCATCCACTATCTACCATCCTCCAACTTCATGGTGCCAACATTCAACCCACCTCCCACATTCTGTGGGACTTGAACACCTAATGCAATGTTTAACATTGCCTTGCAACAACCATTGCACTATGGATTCATCCCCCAGGATTGTCATATTTTAATCATTAACTCACTAATATTATCTAACTTATGGTTTCTATGATTTTATGTGATATATAGATGGGTTATATTACTTATCTACGTAGGTATGCAATGATCAATATGTTTAGGTATTGGTGATACTAATTTGTGTATTGTGTAAATTACATAATGTTAGGTGATTGTATACTATGGGTGTGAGGAGGTGTGATGGCAAGATGATGATTGATATAAATAATATTTAATTGTAGTAGTATTATGCTCATAAGTAGTAATACATTGATGATAAATAGTATGATAATTTATTACTTAGGCATCATGCAAACATGGAGTGTTAAATTATATGTTACTTGTGTAGATTTAATTCTCTAGTCGATTATTATTAGAAGGTTATTTTTCATATACAGTTTCTTTCAATTATTATTAATCATGAGTAATACTGACACCTTTTTGTGGTTGAGTAAATAGGTTAAAATTGGCCAACGTTGATGAAAGGGTCACATATCTACTTCCCTTGAGTTATTCTTGCGAATTTCTAGTCTTGTCAAGGGTATGTGTTTTGACCTTGTTTGTAAGGATTGTGTGTGTGTGAGAGAGGTTATTTTATTAGAACCTTGAGTCACTTTTTAAATGTGATTAATTATTGTGTGTTTTATGAAATCTTTATGTGGTTTTAATTGTATAAAAAGTTCCCTAGGTGGTACGTCTATAGGTTAGGGGTCTTTTTATTCCATTAAACCCCTTAAATAAATTCTAAAACCCACTCTAATTACCCACTTATAAAAAGTGGCGAAAATTGGAGTTGTTTGGGTGGTTGGGAAGTTATGGGGAGTTGGTTGTCTTTTTCCTTCTATATATTATTTCTCTTTTAAAGAAGAAGGGCCTTCCCTCTTTTGGCTTGGCTTCTCTCTTTGCCTTGGCTTCTCTCCTTTGGTATTTGCTTCTCTTCCTTTCTATTGCTTCTCTTGTCTCTTGGTTTCTTCCTTATTTTGAGAACTCTTGGAAAGGACGGGAGAGAAAGAATGGGAGAATAGTGCTTGGAGGAGAGGCTATCACCTTTTGGATTTTCGCTTGCTTTGGTAAAGTCTACCATTGTAGAACTTTTTTAAAGATGTAAAGAATTATTTTTTATGCTTCAAACTTATGTGAAATTTAATTCTAGATCACTTTTGGGGTATTTGTTGAGATTGGGTGTTTGGTATTGTCTTGTTGGAGTTCCACCTTGTTTCAATATCTCTTTATGTGAATAGTTGTTAAGGGCTAAGGAGATGAATTATAGTATGTGTTTTGCATTATGCTTAGCATGTGATGAAATTTGTTAAAGTAACATTTGTGAATAGTAGTGGTGTATGTGTAAGGAAAAGCTATGTGACCCTTAGAGCTCAGGGGTGGATTGATTATCAATCCTATGGTTGCGAGGAGATCTTTTTGGCCATATTTTTTTTTGACTTCTCTTGTCAAGTTTGTCCAAGGAAGTTGAAATAAATTGGAAAGTTCTTCAATTTCATGTTCAAGAAGGTAGAGATTGGCCTTGTTAAATAGGGAAGATTCAAGTTTTCAAGAACAAAGTTTCATGAAAATACCATTATTGTATGTGATTAGTGGTTCAATCTTATGAGTGTGCTATACATAAAAAAAAATAGCTGAGTAAACCCAATGGAGGATATTGGGCATTAACCATTGTTTGGTTGAAACTTAAAGAGGGTTTCTTGAAGTATTGAGTAAATTTTTTTCTTAGTAGGTTACAATTTAAACCAATTAGATTGTTTTTGTTATTTGTGTATCATCTTGGTTTTTAAGGGAACAAAAGAAAGAAAAATATTTGGCATGTCCTTATTGATTTAATTTTTGGTATACGTGGAGAATAATTGGTTATGTTCATTATAATACTTTAAGGAGTGGGCAATGTAGCAAGGATTTTGAAGAAAAGAAAAGAAAATAGATTTATATACTTTTTTTTTCTTTTAGCATGGTCCAAATTAATCTAAATGTTGTAATTGGGAAAATGGTAAATCATGGTACTAAGTTGATTATTTTTGAATAGGGATATTTAATGTAGACCTTCTCATTAGTATGTTTCTATGCTCATGTAGGGTTAACAATTGTTAGTGGTTATACGCATTTATTTCAAGCAAATAACTTGTTTGTGTATTATTTAGTTGTTTAAAATTTGGGGCATGATAGTCTATTTGTAATTAACATTATATGGAATAATGTCTTGGGCATTAGAAATAGCTATTGAACTTTATCAAGTATAATGTGGAGTTCATCATTGTTTGATGCGGTATGATGCAAAAGGGACTATAATTTTGTTAAAGGAATGCATGGGGTGATCTTGATCATCTTAGAGAGGACTTAAAAACATGGATACCTATGTATATACCTGCATTCAAATTAAGTATAAAAATAAAAATGATGAAATTACTAGTTTGTGCAAGTTGTGAAATTAGTTTAATTATAATAATTATAACAATGGTTTTCAAAGGTTACATTTCATGATAGAAATTATCGATTACTTAAAAAAGTTATTTTACTTGTACCTGTATGGTTTCATATTCCTTAGGAACCCTAACAATATAAATTTACCTATTTAATTTTGTAAACAATTTTAGTTCATATTAATATGCATTTCCTACAACTCCTTATATTAAAGTATCAATGACTGAGCTATTAGTGTTGTTTCTCTTTTAATGATGAAGCTTATGAACTCTATTTCATGATAATTTTCTTATGATGTATAGGCTCCTTTCATGTGCATACATAAAATATCAAGCAATGAGCTAGTAGTGTTAGTTGTTTCTATTTTAATAATAAAATAATAAATTATTCACTCTTTTAATTTCATGGGTGATCTCACAATACTGGTTTATAATTTTTGGCCAAACTAGACATTGAACTAATTTTAAAAAACTAAATCTTCACTTTCAGGCACCTATAGCGGCTAAATCGTGAGGAATTTGAAGATGATGCAAACTAGTGATTGTGACATTTGTAATGCCCTACCACGCAAGCCTAGAGGAAGTTGCAAATAACTACTCAAATGCACAATTTTTTTTTTTAAGTACAATTAACATGCAAGCTCACTACCCATTGACAACAACCTCTAAGGTTACGAGACTAAGATTACTTTCACACCCAAACAAAAAAACATGAATTGAAACCATAACATTTAATTACTTAAGGAATTAAGAACACATAGATTCCATACATGATAAATTACATCAAAGAATAAGAGATACCTCATGATTTCAAATAACATAAATCAACAATAAGATTGCATCTCTCATTCACCAAATGAGGTAAATCAAATAGCAAGATTACAAATTACAACTTTCCACCTCGATAAAAAATGAGGGGTAATAAATTACAAGATCAACTGAAATGAATAAAGCATGAAATGAAAATGGATCCCATGAGCTCTCCAATTGGAAATCTTGTCCACATGAACAAGACGAAAACCCAACAGAGTAAGGTGCACATTCCACCCAACCAAGTGATACCCGAAGGCTCACCCCCCATGCTAGGAGATAGTAACATGGATTCCTAGACAAGACCATCTACCTATAGACACAGGCTAAAACAAAACTGAACTAAATCAAATACAAATATAACATCACTTCACCCAATGGTTACAATGCTTCCAGAGTTAAATAATCAATTTCATCACTGATACAAACATATTGCTGACTTAGGAGAAGTTTCTTCACAATGTTACATGGGATATCCTGATAAGTCTTCCTTGGTCCCGGACCCCATCTTGGGATATCCTAGAAACTTCTAACAACTCTCAGCCCCTCATGCAAACCAATGCGGAACCAGTTATCCCTCGTAAAGACAAGATAACGATCTTCCCATTCCAGGCCTTCTCGTCCCATCCCAAGTGTATACAAGCCCTTGCATCCATGAGCAAGGGAAAAATAATATTATTAAGTGTTTGATGCTACCTATTACTCTAATCAGTTTATTTACATTATCACTGGGTTAACTAACTTACAATGAGTTACCCCAGCACCACTTTGTGTGCTGACTCTCATTGCAAGCCACTCCTCTAAGACGACATGTGGAATAACTCCACAACCCAAGGGTACACAAGTGCTACCTAGGGATATTAAATCCCTATCCATGACATCAAGTCAACACATCCTGTTCGTGATAATCGGGTATCTAACTGGATACATTTAAACACACTACCCAAGGTAATCCAAAGGTTGACTAACATATTATGACAACCCACATAATTACATGAAAACCCCATCTGGAAGACTTAACAACCCTTCTAATTCAATTTCCCCCAAATTGATAGCAGAAGAAATCACATTTAAAAGGGAACTTTAACAGGAACTATATCTACTTTGGATTCCCTAAATCCACTTCCTTTAATAAAATTCAATAGTTTATTTTTGCAATAAAACTAATTAAATTATGTCTCTTTCAGACAAAGGATAAAATTTAACCAGATATGTAAGTCCCTAATTGCTCTTAAAAATAATAATAAACATTTACTTCTATGATCCAGAGCATATCGTTTTAAAATAAATAGTTGTTCCATCAAAATATATTATTTTAAAAATCAATCCATTAATTTAACTATTATACATTAATTTAAAATTTCACAATTATATTTAAATCATCCCACCATTTTAATAAATATTTTAATATATCACAACTATATATATATATAAAATAATATATATACTTGTATCAATAAATAAAAATAAAAATACATACATATATACATATAATATTAAATATTAAATATATATTTTAATGATTTTTATATATTAATATTTTAATATTAAATATATAATATTAAACATTAAAATATATTTTATTATTTTTATTTTTGAAAAAAGTCAAAGACATGAAAAATAGGGTGCAGATTTGTTGGGGCATGCACCGAGCTTAGAGAGTCGGCTGTGTTAACCACAGTCGAACCCACAGTTGTGGGCGCGATTGTGTTAACCACAACCGAAACCACCACTATGGGCGGCAGCTGTGTTTAACACAGCTGTCCCACCCACTGTGGGCAGCCATGTGGGGCGCGTTGGGTGCAGCTCCCTCCACAATGCCTCCCATGGGGGGGTGTGGTGGGGGTGAGCCCCCAGCAACCCCCAAAAATTTTTGGTTAAATTTTTTTTTTATATAAAAATTCAAAACACAAAAAACCCCGTGGATTTTAAAATCCATTTTTTTTCCATTTTAAAATAGTGTTTTATTTCCCATAAAAAAATCACAAATAAATATTATATAAATATATATATATATATATATATATATATATATGTATGTATGTATATATATATATGTGTGTGTGTGTGTGTGTGTGTGTATTTCAAGTTTAACAAAATAACAGTTTAGTTGAGAAAATAAATTCTAAAAACAAGTTATTTACAACAATACTGTAATTTTTTTTTTGAAGAAATTTCTCTAAACTGAGGTTTCAAAGTCTTGAAACAAGATTTGAACATGGGTTTTCTTGCAAATCAAACAGAGTTTAAATATTTATAGCAGCATAATAAAAATTGTGAAACCCTTTCAAAATGAAAACTAAATTAATAGAAATAAAACCTCATTTTCCAAAAGCTTGAAAGGTTGTCAATGGTGCTTTGAATTCTTCTTCTGATTCCAACTCCTCCAAGAATCCAACTTGCTTCTCCAAATCCAAAACCAAACTAGAAATTCCTTTCGTCCCCTATTTTTCAAGTTTTCATTCTCCCTCAAAAAACTCCATCCAAAAAACCCAATAATAGAAAAAAAATGAAATATCTATCCAACCACCCTCATAAATTTTGAAAAACAGAATAAGAAATATATTAATTTCTTTTACACTCTAATTTTAAAAAGAAAATGCAAATTAAAACATATTTTCATATCTTCAAATTGAATCAAAATATCTATTAATTCCAAAATGAATAACTTAATTCAATTCAACACAATTAATTTGATTAATCAATAAAATAAATCTAATCCAAGATTAGATTATTTTATTGATTAAATTAAATTAATTAATAAATTAAATAACATGTCTAACATTATAACCAGATAAATTTAATAAACAACTTAAATACATAAAGCCATTTATTTGCCTTTTCCAACTTGCAATTAAATAAAATCAAGGAGAGACGAACAACATAGAAGCAACTTAACCCAACTAAAACTTGATGACACACTATGACCAGGGTGATGACTTGACATGAAAAACCTAGCTACTATCTCCCAATTGAATACCATTGGCAAATGGACTCGCTCAAACCTATGAAACCAGGTGGAGTCAATGTCTTGTACATGTCAACTTGCAAACAAAGAGTATATCAAACATACATATATATAACATAATAAAACACACCGTGAAGAGGAAATCACAGAATCGCAGGGTGCTTGCAAGTGAGTGGTGCAATCATGTCCCCTTCACCAATACAATATTACTAACTGACGAATCTAACATCAATAATATAATCAAAAGCATAAAGCATCATTAATTCAAATATCTGCTAAGATAATCCAACGCATGCCATAATGATAACATTAGAATAAAATACCATCACATCAAAATATAATATTCACATCGCTTTACAGTTAGCGATCAAATAATAGCCAAATACCATAGTCAAAGTATTAATAGAAACAAAGCAGAATAAAGAAGAACACTGTCTGATCAAAGAGAAAAAATGGAGGGGTTCTAAATCCTCCCCCCTAGTGTCAGGCTTACTCCTGGAAGCTTGCGAACAAATAGGGATAAAGCTCCCTCATTTTAGCTACATCTTGCCAAGTGGATGATGTATCATCCCTGGGATCCCACTAGACCCTAACTTGATCAATATATCACCCTCAAAGAGTGAGTGTTTTGTGCTCCATTACGGCCACGGGCTCCAAAGCCAGCTGCCCGTCCTCTACCTGTAATGCATTCCAATCAAGGACATGAGAAATGTCTGGATGGTACGACCGAAGAACTAAAACATGAAATACATTGTGAATACACAAGAGACTGGGCGGTAAAGCAAGATGGTAAGAAAATGGACCAATCTTCTCGAGTATCTGGAAGGGTCCAACAAAGCGAGGCACCAACTTAGATCCCTTCCCATAACGGATTGGACTCTTTCATGGACACACCCGCAAGAAGACTCTATCACCCACAAAAAACTAACGATCCACTCTATGCACATCTGTATACTTCTTCCGCCTATCTTGCACTGCCACCAAGTTCTCTCTAATCCTATCTACCTGTTGCTCCATATCTTGCAACATATTAGGACCCAAAGTTACTCTGTCCTCCAGTCGATCCCAACTCAAGGGAGTGCGAGATGGACATCCATACAATGTCTGGAAAGGAGGCATACCAATAGAACTCTGGAAGCCATTATTATAAGAGAACTCTACCAAGTAGAGATAATCTTCCCATCACGTCTTCTGGTCCATCACATACATACGTAACATGTCCTCGAGGATCTGATTGACCCTCTAAGTCTATCCATCTGTCTCTAGGTAGTAAGTTGAACTGAAGTTCAACTGTGTCCCCATTGCATGTTGTAATGAAGTCCAAAGAGATGAGGTGACCACTGGATCCTTGTCAGAAATAATCTAACGTGGAATACCATGTAACCTCACTATGTCCTCCATGAACACTCTGGCTACGAACGATGCAATATAGGAAGAGCGAATAGGTGAGAAGTGTGCTACCTTCATCAACCTATCAACTATCACCATAATCACATCATGTCGTCTCGAAGAGTTGGGTAAACCAACAATGATATCCAATGAGATTATATCCGACTTCCACTCTGGTACTAAATGTGGTTGAAAAAGCCTTGTTGGATGCTAGTGTTCAGCCTTCACTCGTTGACACTCAAGACATCGTGACACATAATCCACAATATTGTTCTTCATCCATGGCCAGAAATACAACCGATGCAGATCTGTATACATCTTCTTCACCCCTAGATGGGCTGAATAAGGTGCATGATGTGCTTTAGTCATGACCAAGGTGTGAAGATCACCTAATGGAGGGTATATGCATCCCATGTGCCTCAATATCTCATATGAATCAAGAGAATATCTTGAATACTTGCCCTCAAGGGGTCTGCCTGCCTCAATCTCTATCCTAATCTCCTGATACCAACTATCTACTAGAAGGGTAGAAAGAATCCGACTCTACAAATATACAACAAGAGTCAACTCAGATATCTCATGTCTCTGCCTACTAAGTGCATCCGCTACGATATTCTCCTTTCCTTGGATATACTTCACTTTGAAGTCATATTCGTAGAGAAACTCCATCCAACACCTCTGCCTAGCATTAAGGTTGGGCTAAGTGAAAATATATTGAAGGCTTATGTGATCACTGTGCAAGTCAAACCTATGGCCAAGAAGGAAATGCCTCCATCTCATCAATGCATGAACAACTATCGCCAACTCAAGATCATGTGTGGGGTAGTTCAGCTCATGATCCTTGAGCTTTTGTGACTTGTATGCAATGGTATGACCCTCCTGCATCAACACTGCACCTAATCCATCCAAGGATGCATATGTACAAACTAAAAAGTCCCCAGTCAGATCAGGTATCACAAGTATTGGTGCACTGGTCAGCTTCTCCTTAAGATTCTAAAATGCTACCTCACACTTCTTTGACCACACAAACCTCTTCCCTTTCCTCTGAAGGGAGGTGATAGGATACCCTATTCTCAAAAATCCTTGCACAAAACACCTATAATAACCCACTAGCCCCATAAAGCTACATATCTCTGCCACATTGGTGGGCATAGGCCAATCTGAGATCTTTTGGATCTTTATAGGATCCACTGAAATACATTCCCCTGAGATCACATGACCAAGGTATTGGACCTTATTCTTGAAGAATTCACACTTCGATAGGTTAGCATAAAGTTGATTATCCCGTAAGCACTGTAATACCTATCGCAAATGTTCCTCATGCTCTTGCATTGTCCTAGAGTATATCAAAATGTCATCAAGGAACACAAGGACAAATCTGTCTAGGTATGTACGAAATACCCCATTCATCAGAATCATGAACATAGAGGGTGCATTCATCAACCCAAATGGTACTAATGTGAACTCATAGTGACCATACCACATTCAAAACATTGTCTTATGGATGTTTGATTCGAAGATATGAAGTTGATGATATCTCGGGACTTAAGATCAATTTTTGAAAAGATTGTGGCACCCTTGATCTGATCGAATAGATCATCAATCCTAGGAAGTGGATATCAATTCCAGATGGTCACTTTGTTCAACTGTCAGTAATCAATACATAACTGAAGTGAACCATCCTTCTTCACGAAGATAACTGGTGCTCCCCATGGAGAAAAACTAGAGTGAATGAAACCCTTTTTCTAACAACTCCTCAAGCTGCACGCAAAGCTCTTTCAACTCCTGGGTGGTCATACGATAAGGAGCTTGTGAAATGGGTTCCGATGTAGGTAGAAGGTCTATCTTGAAGTCTATGTCCTTCTGAGGTGGCATCCCTGAAATATCATCTGGAAAGACATCAGAATAATCTTGAAGAATGGGGTGACTATCAAGAGAGAATTTCTCTCCTCCACCTCCTAAATCCAAATCATCCACTGTAATAGCGAATAACTAGAAACCCTGATGCACACACCTTCTCAACTGCATAGCTGAGATGACCCTTAAGGAAATCGGCCTCTGAACTCCCACTATCTCTACTTCTCTACCAGATGCCTCAATGTGTCGAATTGACTTACGTCAACAATCTATGACCGCACTATGCACCTCTAACCAATCCATCCCTATAACAATGTCATAAGAACCCAATGGAATAACTCAGAGGTCCATTATAGTATGGAGAGGTCCAACCTCCAATCTACACTCTGGTATAAGGGAATGGGATGTGACTCTCACACCCAAGGCTAACTCAACCTGCCACCTATTGACTTGCCTTACTACACCCAGTCTACATCGTGTCACGACGGAAGAAGAAATGAAGGAGTTTGACACTCTAGAATAAAAAATGGTAATTGGGTTACCCAACAACATACCATATGTCTCAACGATAGTACTTTGATGCTCTTCCTAGTGGTTATCAACCACTTCGAAAAGATGATGCCCTCTACCTGCATATCCAACTGTCGACTTAGATGCCACTGGTCCTTGATAAAAACTAGATGTGCCCCTATTGGGACACATTCTAGCTATATGACCCTACTAACCACATGCAAAGCATCCAATACCTCTGCTATAGCCCCTGTCTCTAGGTGGAGTGCTAGATTGCTTCGCACTACCCCTGAAAGTGGACTGAGAACTTTGTGTCGGCTGATTAAAGCTGAAGTGTTTCATATGCCTCTAGTTCCTATACCCCTGCCTCTGCTAAAAACCTTTATGTTTCCCCTGAGAAACCTATTGTTGCTACTAACCACTCTGCAAAGGTCCCTATTGAGCCCTAGAAGGTGCACCTCCTTCAGGCTAACCTCCTCGAGCACTAGACCCTGCTGCTAAACTGTTGCCTATCTGAACACCCCTATGGCCTCCTAGTGCCATGGCCATATTCTCCTCTACTAGAAATTATTTCTCCACCACTGTCTCCATGGTTTGGGTTTGAAAAAACTCACACCTCCACTAAGATGGGCATTTAAGGCCCTGACAAAGTGGTGAACCAACATCCCCTCATCATCTCCTATCCCTACAAACTATTTGAGCTCATAGAAGCATTGCTCATACTGCTCAACTGACAAGGCCAACTAATGTAAAGCGTGAAAGTCATCACCTCGACACTGATGCTAATGCTCGGATAGGAAACAAGGTCTGAACCACTCTACAAAAATCTCCCAAGATACTATGTTAATATCAATGTGGAGCTTATGCTCCTCCAGCCTCCACCATGTGGATGCGAACCCCCATAGATGCATGATCGCACACTGGGCTTTGGTATTTCTTCCGTAAGGAAGCATAACAAAGCACCTATCAAGGTCTATAAGCCAAGTCTCAGCCTCTAACCCAGTGCCTGCTCCATCGTATAGTGGTGGATGTGCCATGAGTAGATCTCTAATACGCATCTCTAACTGAGGTGGAACTTCCCTCTCACCAAGATTACCCTGAACCTCATCCTACCTTTGACCAAGGAGTGCTAATGCCTCCTCAAGTGCTCTACACGTAGCCTCAATCCTTGGAGGACTCTGCTATCGATCACTACCCCCTAGAACATTCTACGATGCTTGATGTTCTTCCTGATCTAGTATAAGTAGAACATGAGGAGGAGAGTCACGCTGACTCCGATCACGATAGCCTACATGGCCACGTCCATGCCCTCTACCTCTTCTGTGTCTGGGAGGCATAATCTTGCACATACACATCAAGGTATTAGGCAAGGTACAAAACTTAAAACCTACACAACTAAAAGCTTAATGGGTTCAACATAATCACATAGTACCCAATGTTTAAACCCAAGCTCTGATACCATGTGCAACGCCCTACCACGCAACCCTAGAGGAAGTTGCAAATAACTAATCAAACACATAATTTTTTTTTGTTTAAGTACAATTAACATGCAAGTTCACTACCCATTGAAAACAACCCCTAAGGTTACGAGAATGAGATTACTTTCAAACCCAAATAGTAAAACATGAATTGAAATCATAACATTTAATTACTTAAGGAATTAAGAACACATAGATTCCATACATGAAAAATTACATCAAAGAATAAGAGATACCTCATGATTTGAAATAACATAAATCAAAAATAAGATTACATCTCTCTTTCCTCGAATGAGGTAAATCAAATAGCAAGATTACAAATTACAAATTTCCACCTCGATAACAAATGAGGGGTAGTAAATTACAAGATCAACTAAAATGAATAAAGCATGAAATGAAAATGGATCCCATGAGCTCTCCAACTAGAAATATCGTCCACACAAACAAGAAGAAAACCCAATGGAGTAAGGTGCATGTTGCACCCAACCAAGTGATACCCGAAGGCTCATCCCCCGTGCTAGGAGATAGTAACATGGATTCCTAGACAAGACCATCTACCTCTAGAAATAGGCTAAAACATAACTGAATTGAATCAAATACAAATACAACATCACTTAACACAATGGTTACAATGCTTCTAGTGTTAAATAATCAATTGCATCACTGATACAAACATACTGCTAACTTAGGAGAAGTGTCATCACAATGTACATGGGATATCTTGGTAAGTCTTCCTAGGTCCCGATCTCCATCTCAGCATATCCTGGAAACCTCTAATGACTCTCGGCCCCTCATGCAAACCAATGCAGACCCAGTTATCTCTCATAAAGACAAGATAACGATCTTTCCATTCCAAGCCTTCTCGTCCCATCCCAAGTCTATGCAAGCCCTTGTGTCCATGAGCGAGGCGAAATTAATCTTATTAAGTGTTTGATACTACCTATTACTCTAATCCATTTATTTACATTATCACTGGATTAACTAACTTACAATGAGTTACCCTGGCACCACTTTGTGTGTCAACTCTCATTGCAAGCCACTTCTCTAAGACAACACGTGGAATAACTCCACAACCCAAGGGTACACAAGTGCTACCTAAGGATATTAAATCCCTATCCACAACATCAAGTCAACACATCTTGTTCATGATAACTAGGTATCTAACTGGATACATTTAAACACACTACCCAAGGTAATCCAAAGGTTGACTAACATATTATGACAACCCACATAATTACATGAAAACCCCATCTGGAAGACTTAACAACCCTTCTAATTCAATTTCCCCCAAAGCGATAGCAGAAGAAATCACATTTAAAAGGGAAATTTAATAGGAACTAAATCTACTTTGGATTCCCTAAATCCACTTGCTTTAATAAAATTCAATAGTTTATTTCCGCAAAAAAACTAATTAAATTATGTCTCTTTCAGACAAAGGATAAAATTTAACTAGATATGTAATTCCTTAATTGCTCTTAAAAAGAATAATAAACATTTATTTCTATGATAAGGAGCATATCATTTTAAAATAAATAACTGTTCCATCAAAATGTATTATTTTAAAAATCAATCCATTAATTTGACTATTATACATTAATTTAAAATTTCACAATTATATTTAAATCATCCCACCATTTTAATCAATATTTTAATATATCACAACTATATATATATAAAATAATATATATACTTGTATCAATAAAAAAAAAGTAATATACATACATATATACATATAATATAACCTAATATTATATATATACATATATATATATATATTATATATCTATTTATATATTATTATTAATATATATTAATATTTAATATTATATACATGTAATATAAAATATTAAATATATATTTTAATGATTTATATATATTAATATTTTAATATTATATATATAATATTAAATATTAAAATATATTTTATTATTTTTATTTTTGAAAAAAGTCAAAGACAGAAAAATAGGGTGCAAATTTTTTGGGGCGTGCGCCGAGCTTAGAGAGTCAACTGTGTTAACCATAGCCGAACCCACCACTGTGGGCAGCCATGTGGTGTGCGTTGGGCACAACTCCCTCCACAACGCCTTCCATGCAGGGGGCACGGTGGGGGTGAGCCCCCAGTAACCCCCAAAAATTTGGGGTTAAATTTTTTTTATATATAAAAATTTCTAGAACACAAAAAAAAACACTGCAGATTTTTAAAATCCTTTTTTTTCCCATTTTAAAATAGGGTTTTATTTCCAATAAAAAAATCACAAATACATATTATATATAAATATATATATGTATGTATGTATATATATATATATATATATATGAAACTTTTTAAATATATATATATATATATATATATTTGTCAAGTTTAACAAAATAACAGTTTAGTCGAGCAAATAAATTCTAAAAAAGAGTTATTTATAGCTATAATGCAATTTTTCTTTGAAGAAATTTATCTCTAAACTGAGGTTTCAAAGTTTTGAAACAAGATTTGAACATGAGTTTTCTTGCAAATGAAACAGAGTTTAAATATTTATAGCAGCATAATAAAAATTGTCAAACCCTTTCAAAATGAAAACTAAATTAATAGAAAGAAAACCTTGTTTTCTAAAAGCTTGAAAGGTTGTCAATGGTGCTCTGAATTCTTCTTCTGATTCCAACTCCTCCAAGAATCCAACTTGCTTCTCCAAATCCAAAACCAAACTAGAAATTCCTTTCCTCCCCTATTTTTCAGTTTTTCATTCTCCCTCAAAAAACTCCATCCAAAAAACCCAATAATAGAAAAAAAATGAAATATCTATCCAACCACCCTCATAAATTTTCAAAAACCGAATAAGAAATATCTTAATTTCTTTTACATTCTAATTTTAAAAAGAAAATGCAAATTAAAACATATTTTCATTTTTTACATGTCTAACATTATAACCAGATAAATTTAATAAACAACTTAAATACATAAAGCCATTTAGTTACCTTTTCCAACTTGCAATTAAATAAAATCAAGGAGAGATGAACAACATAGAAGCAACTTAACCTGACTAAAACCTAACGACACACTATGACCAGGGTGATGACTTTACACATAAAACCTAGCTATTTTCTCCCAATCAAATAACCTTGGCCAATGAACTCGCTTAAACTTGTGAAACCAGGTGGATTCAATGTCCTGTACCTATCAACCTACGAACAAAGAGTATATCAAACATGCATATATATAACATAATAAAACACACTATGAAGAGGAAATCGCAAAATCGTAGGGCGCTCGCAAGCGAGTGGTGCATTCCCATCCCCTTCAATACAATATTAATAATTGACAAATCTAACATCAATAATATAATCAAAAGCATAAAGCATCATTAATTCAAATATCTGCTAAGCTAATCCAATGCATGCCATAATGATAACATCAGAATAAAATCCATCACATGAAATATAACGTTCACATCACTTTACAGTTAGCGATCAAATAGTAACCAAGTATCATAGTCAAAGTATTAATAGAAACAAAGCATAACAAAGAGAACACTATCCGATCAAAGAGAAAAAATGGAGGGGTGCTACACATTTTGTCCATAGATTCTAAATATATTTTTTAAAAAAATTTGGAATCAAATTGCACTTCTTTTTCCATCTCCTTCGAAAACTAGTTTTTAATAGTAAACACCATTTTTAAAGAGTGATGTTACTGGCTAACACAACTCTTTTTCTATGAAAGATAAAATTCTATTTTTTTTGAATTTAGATTTGTAACTACGATATCTAGTGCATGGAATTGGTTTCATAGCATTTCATTGAATATTTTTTTCTTCATTAAGTTTCAAAGTCAAACTAGTTACAATTTAGACATGATTTACTAGCTAAAACATAACTTTTTGTATGTATCGAAATTCAATTTTTTTGTGTTGGATTAGGGACATTAATATCTAGTGCACTGATATTTTTCAAATTTTTTTTGATAATTTGCTATTTTTCCATGTGCAGAACAGAGAGCTTGATTTTTGTTGAAAACCTATATTTAATCAATCTAAACAAAATACATAATAAAACCAAAACATATTTAAATTATATTCGATGGATAACTTGTTCCAAGGACTACCATCATCTAGTTGGGTTTGTGAAGTATCCTCCATTATCATCCTCAACCTGAGCTTTGAAAGGAAAATTTTGGTACAAGAGGCAGAGAAGGGGGAAAATGGGGGTTCGCTCAAACCCCCCTTTGAGCGAACCCCCCTCAACCCTTCGAGTGAAGGGGGGTTCACTCATTTTTCAAAATTTCCCTTTGTCTTCAATTTTAAAAATGTGCCAAAAGGTGGGTCTCATCATTAAATAGGGTTTGCTCGAAGGGGGATTTAAGCGAACCCATTTTGGGTCCATATGAGCCCATAGTTCATGTGAACCTCTAAAACCAAATGTTTTTTTCATGGGATAATTTCTCAATTTTCCTTCCTCAACAAAATTGTAAACCAGTATTGTGGGATCACCCTCCACTTACTCCATTCATTCTAGAATGCCTTTTGAATTTGAAAATATTTCATATTTTCCTCATGAATACTCTTGTATGCATCCCATACATTATCAAACTTATTTGTCAATTTTGTTACTCTATGTTTTAATACATCATCAAATATATCATTTTCCTCGACTGTTTCTAGTTTAGCTTTCATTGTATTCTCTTTTTCTGATTGTAATTCTTTCTTCAAACTTTGAATCCTCAATGACAGGGTTTCTCTATCCTATGATGACAACTCTGAAGTAGAACTTGTTGGTGATGGAAGACCCTTTTGTGCTATAGCAAGCACCTTATTATGTTCATCCAACAATTTTTTGTATCTATCCAACAAATTTTTGTAGTTAGCCTTTGTAATTTGGTTGGTGTCGACACTTAACATTGCAACATGCATTATCAATTGTGGACCTACAGTGGTAGTCATTTTTGTAGCCCTTTTCACAACCACTACTCCAATCCCCTTTTCCATAGACTTTATAACCTTAGGCTTCCCTGTGTTTTGTGCCAGAGAAAAAATAGTAATCGTATGCAGCTTAGGGATGAAACCTAAGCCAAAAACTTTATTGTCAAAATTCTCCTAAAAAATAGAGGCATCTGGGTCTTTCCTAATTGCATCCAGTGCAATGGAAGATGATAATTCCCATCCAGGAAATAGGATAATCCCACTTCCTTTCACCAAGGTCCTTGCATCTACTAGTAACATAGCAATAATCTCCTACATTATCTTATCCTCCTCCTTCTCAACTTCCTCTTCCAAGGAGGGATCAACCTTCTATTTTGCTTCTTGAATTCTCCTTTCAATATCAGAGAAATATATATGGATGAAAAAATCTCTTAATTCCCTGGTCTTGAAAAAAGCATCGTCACACATGAAATCATCACAGGCCTTTATCCTGGCATCGTCATCCTCGACCTCATCATATTCCCATTTTAGAAATCTTCTAAGAGGGACCACTATGTTCAAAGCATCATATTTTTCTTCAGGAAACCTATGATCTACTTCCTCCTCCATGGGAATGTGCTCTCTAGAATTCTTGGGAACTTGAGTTTCACTAATCTACTCACTTGCTAAATAACAAACTAATGGAGTGACTACAGTTTGCTCACCTGTCTCTTTTGCTTGCACATGGATTCCTTGAGCAGAGGATTGAGCCGATTAGATCCTCAACTGTGCATCATGATTCTTTTTGGACACCTTGGAATTTATTTCATCTTGTTTAAATTTCTCAAAGAAAATAATATCATTAAAATCACCAAGCATCAAGCATTAAATTTTCTTGCACAAATTTATCCTCTATCTAGAAATAAGGGTTGACATAGAAAGGATTTTCCTTTAACATTCTCTCTTCAATTGCACATATCCTCTTCCATGAATTTTTTCCTTGTTGCCACTTCTTCATCAGAAGATAGATTTCTAATCACATCCTCTTGATAGAGGAACTAATGATGTCTCCCTAATAACCCTCTTACTTTTCTCTTAGCAGTAATCACCCCTTCAATGTCACAAAACCTCATGATGTCTTGTCTCAATATGTAATTATTTAATAGAGAGCCAAATCTATCAATACCTTCCTTCGATGTGCAAGTGGAATAGGTAAATCCACAATTAGGGTTCACAAGGGATGCCTTCCTTGATTTTCTGACTTGTGTTCCTTATCCATGGCATCCATTTTCCACAATATTTTCATGAATTCTTGTCTATTTGACATATACATGGGGAACTTGTGAGGTGGCATTGGGGCTCCATAAATTCTGATTATTGTGTAGTTGGTATGAAGATACCAATCTCCCCAATTAAATTTCTTCTTAGTTTCCTATTCATATTCCATGGACCTAAAAATTTCCTTAACACCTTGTGAAATTCTATACATAAGATTCAAACCAAACTGCTCTAGCACGAAGAACTTAAAAATGTTGCAAAACAAAGTGTAATCAAACTCTAGACAGTGCACATCCCAAACATGAGTCCACATCTAGAAAGGAAACTCATTATCCATGTTGTCTCTTTCTCTCAATTTCATAAAATTCCTCATTACCTTTCCACTTTTCCATAACAACAAGTGCATCAATAGAGAATATTGGCTACATGATAATGGAGGGGTTGCATCTATGAACTTCATTAAGTCCTCATGAAAATGCTCAACAATATAGGAAGCATAATCACAAACCCTATTTTGATACACATTTTGAATATCAATTGCTAGGACCATCAAGGAAACATCCATCTTAATATCATACTTCCTATGCAAAACTTGACACAGTGCATAATCAGTATTTTTGAAATTGTTACCTGATTTTTGCTTCTAGCTAAATCAAGTAACTTATTGTTGTGTTTGCATTTAAAAATTAAAGGATACATCATTTTCTACTAAAATTCATTAATGTGCATAAAGGAGATTGTCAAAAGAGATTTCATTATTCCAGTTTTGTAATTACATAAAAATAAGAAAGAGAATCAACATGTATTGCAAATTATGTAATCTTTATTGATGATCATAAGTGTATATGTCCCTCACAAGCTAAGAGACTGACTAGTCTAATTATTATAAAGAAAAGACTATACACTTATAGATAAAAGAAGGAAAATGCACATAAAATGAAAATGGACCCGTCATTTCCTGATGGAATGATGAATCCTATTGGCCTTGTCCTACATCATCTCGGTCTTCCCC
Organism: Sequoia sempervirens; assembly: GCA_007258455.2. Taxonomy (NCBI): domain Eukaryota; kingdom Viridiplantae; phylum Streptophyta; class Pinopsida; order Cupressales; family Cupressaceae; genus Sequoia; species Sequoia sempervirens. Next base: position 119,650 of record VDFB02020519.1, on the reverse strand, counting down.
GCTAGCTTGCTTTCGTTTGGCACTCTCCTCGCTACTCCTAGGTTTCCTGCACCTGAAAAAAGATTGTTGTTAGAGTAATGAAAGGTCATTGATCAAAATATGTGTAAAACATCCATAAACGTGTAATTTTTCAATCATACCATAAGTGAATAGGAAAACAAGAAAATAGTTCAATCAAACACACCAATGATATGCTTTGTTTATCTAACTAGTTTTTTCCTTGCATAGATTTAGGACAAGTCTTGTTACTATTTTGATTCAACTAATTACAACATGCAGAGTAAAATGTGGCTCCCATGAGGGTTGAGCCCAACATGCTGCCCTCTTATGTTTTAGGAGGGATATAAAATTGAGAAACTTGATCAAATCAATTATAAACATATTCTTGATGCATTAAATCAACATGGAATCACACCATTTGATCAACTTTCATTATCAGATTCAACAGATGCAACACATAATATGAACTGTCAAGAGATTCACCCTTCATCTTTTCAAAATGAATCAACCAATAGGCTGCCACCATTTCAAAAGGAATGTGTATTTTGTTAGATATGTATTTCATTCTTCTTAAGAGGATCCAAGATTCATTTTATTAAGAAGAAAATGATTTATGTGATGCATCAAATTGAATTATAGATGTATCAAGTTCAATTATGCATCTATTAAATAATGGAGTTGTCAAGTCATGTCTAAAACCATCATGAGTCATATGGAGCAGCAAGAAGGAATAAAGATAATCATGCATTGTTGCATGAAAGACACAGTTCAATTTATCTAACTTCAATCCTATTGAACAAGCACACATAACTTAGGATGGTGAGCTTTCAGGTCACCACCATAAATGACACATGTCTTCCCAGTAAGATTAAAGAAAAAGGAATGGTAGTGAGTACTAATATTCATTAAGAAATCATGAAACATAGAGATTAAACTCATTTTTGAAGCCAAGGTCATGATTCCAAGTGAGTATAGCAATGACTTTTAAGAGTTTGCAAAGGGAAGTCTTAGGTGGATAAAGACGGAAACATTGGCATAGAGGAGGTAAGCGTCCTCAAAAGCAATAATGAATGCATGCTACATGAAACAAATAATGAATGTGTGCTACACATACAATTAAAAGAGATGACAACCACCATCTAAGCAATCTAAAAAGATCATGATTCTATTTAACAAGGGATACAAGGATAGCGAAATTTAAAAGATAGGGACAACCTGAAGGCCATGTAAGACTGATCTACGAAATTACAACAATCATCATTGTCAAGTGATTTGTTGGAGACCAAGAAGAATAATAGTCATCTTTCATACATCAAAAGATAGAAAATGAACTTCTCTTAGGTGGTAGTGGTGTTGGATATAAGACAAGAGAACAGTCATCAAGGAAGGAACAGTGTATAAGATAAAAGGGAGAAAATGCACAAGAGTATGAAGATCATAAGACAAGAGGAACACACAAAGGTATAGTCTTTTGATCATTCTAAGGGAAGTGCAATAACAACACACTAAGCATCAGTCCTACAATGTGAAAGCATACTTTGAAATACATACTGGTACATGTGCAAGATCATCATGGAAAAAATAGGCCCTTAAGTGGCAAAAAATTCAGAAAAATTAGAGTTAGGAAACTTGATGTAAAAATTTGAATAAGTTATCTATATTATTTCAAAAATATGTAAGAATAGAATTTGTAGAAAATTGAATGTAGTTTCTAAACTACTAGGTTTGTTTAAAAAACAATCTATTTGGTGAAAATTTGAAATTTCAATGCAGTGGTACTTAAATTTAGGGAAAAAGTAAGAAGTAGGTGTTTGTGACCACCCTAACCACAATAAAATGATAATATTTTTATAAAATTTTAGATATAAGTAGAAGACTTATGCCCGATGTGATGCATATTTTTGTAATTTTTTTCCAAGTAAATAATTAATTATGATTTTTATTACAATTTTTAAAAATATAAAAAATTGTATGTTGACCACCTTAACTTGGTCAAAACCTATGAAATTCAATTATTCTTTTTTTAATCCTATAGTATGTGAAGCATAGAATGTGATGCATGTTTTGGATTCAAAAAATGTGATACCTTTGAAAGCTATAGATGTTTTTCAATCACCTATCAATCAGACTTTAGTCATAATTTGAATAGAAAATGAATAATAATTACTTATTAAATTCAAAGTAAAGCATAATTTATATTGGTGGAAAGCTGAGAATCTCTTTTAAAAACCCTTTTCATTTCATCAATTTTGGGTAAAAAATAGTCATCACCACATACCCATCATATTGCCACTTTTTGGCCCATCATGATTCACATACCCATTATACTTATTATGGACTCCGAGGTTTGCATAGGGATTACCTTGCCTCTACCTCACTTTTATCACATGGTCACATATGCCCATTCACTAAGCAAAATTGGTTATAAAGTCATGAGCCAAAATAGTTGTATGCAAGTTTTAAGGGAAGACAAAATCTGTCAAGGGTTATTACTTATTATGACAGTGAGCAAGTGCAAGGTGATAAGGTCATGGGATAAGCTATATGATATTGTTGAGGAAAGGTGAGAGAATTAAGGCTAGAGGACTATAAATGCAAAGGGGCAGATGAAGTGTAATTGCAATCTAAGAAGCATGCTCAGGTAAAGAAGAAACATAGGAGTTTCCAATGTTGGCCATAGTGGTGTCTCATAAATAGAGCATGGAGGTCAAGAGGTAGAAAAGGAAAGTCTACAGTGATAGAAACAAGGAAAAATTAAGAGAGATAAGAGGATGGAGGCACATTTGAGGCAATAAAGCTAGATGGTCCTTGAGGAGAGTACAAAGAACACAATCAAGAGGTACTAGTGTAGGAATTCTCAAATCACTTTTATGCAAAATAGCTATGTTTGACAATAGTTCAATAGGACATAGCATGCATTATAAATGATTGTGCATTGGAAGAGAATACAAAGAAAATTCATCATACCCAAAACTGTCCTATGAAAATATTTAAATGACAGTCCTATGAAGACATGAAATTGAGAGAAAGCCCACATACATGGAAGAATATTGTATGCAAAAGCACATTTTGAAGTGCAATGCATTGAAGACACTATATGTGGCAAGAAAGAGGGAAAAAATTTTAAATTTTGCATTAAAATGAATGGGTTGTTAGACAAAATAATTGCATTGACAAATCAAATTGCACAAGCATGCTAATTGTCAAATGCTTGAGATTATGGAGGATGAAGGAAATTCATAAGTCACATATGAAATTTCTTTGGTACACTAAAATATTCCAGGAGCATTTCTGCCTGATTACAAGAACCTTTAAACATGAATACTCAAGGCTCTATTTTTCCATCATTTTACGAAAAACAAACAACAACTGGAAATCCATACCAGATGCAGATAAGTACTACAAATTCTTTTCAAGATCACCTTAATACACCTAATTTGAAAGCTCAAGATCCCAACATGCTTGATAGGTTTAGTGGTCATTGTAGCACAAGTGAAATGGATAAGAAGATTCAGCCTAAACCTTGTTTAGTGTCTTTTGAAAACATATCTAGTCTTTCAACAAAAATATCAAATCAACATTCTAACTTCTAGAAAAAGCATGAGAAAGATAACAACTTTTAGACAATACATAATTTGTATTATTTAAATGTCAATGATGCAGATTTAAAGGTCAGTCCTTGATGATGGAGTTTGGAGGTAGCAAAATGGAAATATGTAGAGAGGAAAATGAAAACCCTTGAACTAATGAAAATAAAACCCAAATGGACAAAGTAGGGGTTTTCAGGGGGGTGTTCATGAAGGAATGAAAATATGCATAGTCTTTAAATTATACCCACACTATGCAATGACATTGAACAAATTGTTTTTGCAAACCTTTTCTTCTTTACAGGGCAACATTGTCTTGTGGAACAGTGGACAAAGATAGCTTTTGTTTCAACTAATGGACCTCTCATGAAATTTCATTCAGATTATGATCTTGTATGACTTGTCATAGAAAATTGGAAATGTTTTTAAGTTTTCAAAAAATGTAGAAACTGGAAAGGAAATAGAGAGGTCGCGGCCAATAATGGAAAGAACACAGAGTTTCATTATTTCTTTCCATAGTAAGCAACATATGTTCATCACTTTTTTTGCATTTATGTTCAAAGCAAGTAAAAGAACTTGGAATAGCTACAAGATGCATAACAAAAAAAATGAATGAAGGTGCCTTGAGACCCACAAAAAATTGTCTGGTCATGACCATTGACACAAGGGTTTGCAATTTTTTTACATAGAAGTTAAAATCCTTCAAAAAAGCAATCAATTTTCAAGAAAATGCCAGAAATCAACAGGGAAAAGCCAAAATATCCATTTGCATGCATCATATTTCAACATTTGAGCTCGAACAAGCATTCTCTTCTCTTCAAAAAATGAGAAAAAAATACATAAATTTGCTTAGAGAGGGCTTACCCAAGCTTTTTTGATTTATGATGGAAGATACCTCTATTTGTTTTCAAATTCCACCATGAATTTCTTTAGATGCAACTTAAGAACTAGTATAAATCCTATGGTGGCTGAGAGGTGAGCTTCTTGAAGTCTTGATAAAAAATGAAGTGCCTTTTGTGAGTTTTGGTTGCTTTTGTGTTTTAGGGTTTCTTGCCCTATTTTTCTTGGCCGACCACAGAAAGGAAATTTTTCCTTTCTTTAAAGTTTGCAATTCAACTAATGGAGGTTGTGGGCTAAGACATTAAGTCTTATGCCTTACGTTTTTTAAAATATTCTATGTGCCTTGTATTTTTACTTTTGCATTGAGTTTTAATCTGAAACATTTTATAATTAAGTGATAATTTATAATCACTTAATTATAAATGTCACATTTAAATACAAAGTAATGGTGTGACATGTAAATGCATTAAGGAGGTATGAGTCAAAGCATCAAGCCAAATTCCTTTATGTTTGCATTAGTTTTGAAAATGTGAAGCATTTGAGTTAAATGATGTTATTATAAATCATTTAATCAAAATTGCTATTCTTTAAATGTAAAATAGAGAAGCATATGTTCAATTGTATAAGTCATAAGGTGTTGTTTAATCTTGTGCTTTGCAAACACAAGAATCATGAGTCAAAATAGTTTGGAGGCATGTGGAGAATTTGAAATATTGACCAACATGTGGGAGTGGTGTGTGGGTCATATGTGACTATTTTGGAGGGACTAAGACCATTTTGGAGGCATTTTTGTCATTCTTTTGGTATGGTTGGGTTAGAGCTTGACTTTTCTGCATTTTGGAGGCATTTTGGAGGAGTTTTGGAAGGTTCTTTTTTGGCCTTTATGCTGAATCCGACTAGGGTTTCTAGAAGGACTTATGTGGGCAGTTGGTTTCAAAATTTCTTAAGTACATTCAAACTTAAGTTTTTCAAGGGGTTCTTTCTTTCTTTTTGCAGGAATTGTAGCTTACTTTGGAGCTTTTTTCAGGTAGAGGACTACATTGTGACTCAGTATCAAACATATACAGTAGTATGTAACACAATTTTTGTTAATGAAATACCATGTTTTACCTTCTTAGAAGCTACTTTATTGAGTGTAGTGTGGTGATTGATGAATGTTATTGTGAGTTTTGATAACTCCTTCAATGCTTGTCTCATTTTAGCACCTTTAGGTAGAATGGACATATATTTCTATAGGTTGTAAGTTGTGTGGTGGTTCAAATAGTCTTTTTGGTTGTGAAAAATTTCCTTTCCTTCAAAAATGTTAAGAGAATCAAGCCTCCTTACAAAATAGTTATCCATTGATATGTTAACATATCTGAGTTGTGTCAAGTTAAGCTGATTTTTTGATGAAATTGTGTGTGAAAGTAGTTGTATAGGTTTGAGAAATCAAATTAGGTGCATCACCATAGGGGTTTATTTTTTCTTTTCATGCTTCTTTCTCCCCTTTTCCAGGCAAGGAATAGTTTAGGTAACACCAAAAGGGGATCAAACCCATAATTTGGATGTCTACTTTCACAATAGGATATCGATAGCCTAAAAGTAGTCCCATGTTAGTCCAAATTTGTTGAGTTCTTTCACAACTTGAAAGAGGGGTGCAAATTTGGATATCTAACAGTTTTGGCGTGCCTAGTTGGATAGTAAACTGCTTCTCAGTTCACTTTACACATTTTAATTCTATTGTTTGGTGTGTACAACCGTAGTTTTTTCCTTTGGGGGAAATTTTTCAACACACTTGGTGACTCCGAAAATAAAAACTGGTTTTTGGTAGACAAAGTGTTGGTATTTTCTTATTTTCAAAAAAATCATACCTAGCTTCCTTTCTTTCCAAGAAATTTAAAAGAATTTCTAGCTTCTATAAATGCTCCAATATGTCTACATTTTGTGAAGACATGTTCTATCACCTTCTATTTCATGAAAATGTTGCTCATATACCCAATTATCAACCATATCAAAATGATTATGTAGTTGTTTTTATTCCAAGTACCTTTGCTATAGGAGATTATCAATATTCTCCACAATTTTGCCACCCTCTCACCCCTACTCAACCATCAAGGCAATCAATATATGCTCAAGATCAGTCCCAATTTTTCTAGCAATCAACAGATCAATTCCTATGATCAGCTTGAAGATTTTCAAAGTTTTCAGGATAAGCTCAAACAAATTTGTAATTTGTATTTAAGGTTGAAGATAAGAAACATGTTTCTTGAAGAGTAGTTTAGAAAGTGTGAATTGAATATGCAACAAGAATAGTTGGTTTGTCTAGCCTATGATTGTGCATAGGATTATAGCCTTGAATGTCAACAAGAATGAGATTTGCAACAGGAACAAGAAGCTTACCAAGCCTATCTCCATGAGTAGGAATGGGAGGAAAAAAAGAGGTAGTTTGAGGGGAATCTTTCTCAACAGCTTGTTGCAATGGATGCAAAAATGAGGCTAAAATTTTCCAAATAGGAGGTTCCCAAGTTCAATGTTCCAGGCTTAAAACAAGGTGAACCTCTTAAGCCTAAAATATTTGAGATTCCAAGTTTTAGGAATCCTATTTCAATTCTAGAACCTGTCATTGAGCAAGCTCAACCTGTAGAGGAGCCTAAAAATTTTGCATTCCCAAGTTTTAGGAGCCCTCCTTCTATTCAAGAACCTGTTATTGAACAAGTGCATCCTTGTGAAGAACCCATTAAGGAGGCTCAACCTAAACAAGAGGTGCTTGCAGAGGAAGAAACAAATCTTTTAGTTGTTATGTTTGAACAAGAACTTGAAAATGATAAATCAGATGTGATTACGAAAGCAAATGAGGTTGTAGATGAAGAGCAGTAGGATGTAGATCAACAAATAATTGATGGTTCTCATATTCTAACTATCTCATTTGATGGATTGACACTGTTTGTGAACAAGGAGAGAGTACAGTTCAAATCACAACTGCAGTATAGTAGGAGGCTCAAAAATTTGATGTTTTGGCATCTTAGTTGAGCTGTAATAAGGTAAAGAACAACCTTCCTTCACTGAAAAGAAAAAATGAGGATGAATATGGCCTTATTAGGATGATCGAGAGTCATTTTTTTTTGAATTTAGAGGTCAATAAATCATCTTCTAAAGAGAAAAAGGTGGGATAGCTAGTAGTTGAAGTAGAAAAGGATGTTCAAGTTCAAATTTAGGTTGGTTTATTTGATGAACTTCCAAAATTTATAGGTGAAGATGAGAAGTGTTTGATTGAACTAACATCAATGCCTAGTTTTGAGAAAAAAAGTGATGAGGTTCACTTTGACAGGGTGTTGGTCCATCAAGAAGAAAATGGGGACAACCTTGTCTTAGAAAGTAAAGAGGTTGATATGCCTAAGCATGTTGGTCAAATGGAGCAAAATGTGAAGCAAGAAATTGATTTTAGAGGTATGAGTCTTGAGAATTGTCATAAAGTTGAAGAAGAGCCTATTTTGCATGAGATAACTAATTATGAGCTAGATGAAGATATGTTCTCAAGCGTAGTAAAGGAATTATGCTCAAATCTTGATGCCAAGCCATCACTGACTGAGTTTGAGGAGTGTGAGAAGCATAACCAAATGGAAAGAGCAGTCATAGTTTCATTTGAATCACATGTGGTAGCTCATTTCAATCATCATGAGATTGTGATTATAGAAGTAGTTGATCAAAGTAAACCCAAAAAGATTGGCTTGAAGGTTATTATTTCACGAGGATTCCATATCAGGCATTTAGCTAGAGTGCAGGCCAATAAGGATATTGACATCTTGCTTGCATCCAAGTATGAGGGTATTGCTAAGAAAGAGCACACTCAAGTTACCTTTCTACCTCATAATAGTAATGTTTGCATTCCATATGAAAAGTTTAGTGAGCTTGTATATGTTCTTCAAGAGATATTGTAGCTATTTAATGAATTTTTATTCATGTTCCATTTCTTTCTAGCTATTCTCCAGCATGGAAAACATTGTAAATTCTTTAGAAAAGGTAGCTATTTCACCCAACCAATTAATGGGTTTGTTTTATTAGCCTCTTTGCTGGTTTGAGTAGGTTAGAATAGGTTCAGTTGAAGTTTTCATTGAACCCTAAGTGTTGTTTTGCATAGTTAGTTAGTTTGCTTTGGCATTTTGGTGAAATACATTGGTCTGATGAGTTAAAAACTTACAACGCCATACAAGGCTATTCTTAGGTTGTGTCAGCTTTTAGATGACTCGGTACCCAATGGATAAGCTTCGGGAAACTAGTCAAGATTTTTAGCAGGAAAACATATAGCAGATGTCACCAAAAATGTTACCTAATTTTTTCTTCTAGCTAAATCAAGTAACTTATTGTTGTGTTTGCATTTAATAATTAAAGGATAAATCATTTTCTGCTAAATTTAATTAATGTGCATAAAGGAGATTGTCAAAACATATTGCATTATTCCAATTTTTCAATTACATACAAATAAGAAAGAGAACCAACATTTATTGCAAATTTAATCTTTATTGATGATCATAAGTGTATATGTCCCTCACAAGCTGAGAGACTGACTAGTGTAATGCTTATAAAGAAAATACTATATGCTTATAGATGAAAGATAGAAAATGCACATAAAATGAAAAGGGACCCGTCATTGCTTGGTGGAATGATGAATCTCGTTGGCCTTGTCCTACATCATCTCAATCTTCCCCACTACCCTGCTTTTGTTTGACACTCTCCTCGATGCTCCTATGTTTCCTGCATCTGAAAAAAGAGTGTTGCTAGAGCAATCAAAGGTCACTGATCAAAATATGTGCAAAATATCCATAAACGTGTAATCTGATGTCCATAAGCATTAAAATAGACAACACACCATAAGTGTATAGGAAAATAAGAAAAGAGTGATCAAAGAAACCTATGATATGCTTTGTTTATCTAACTAGTTTTTTCGTTGTGTAGATTTAGGACAAGTTTTGTTACTATTTTGATTCAACTAATTACAGCATGACTAAAATGTGGCTCCCATGAGGGTTGAGCCCAACATGCTACCCACTTATGTTTTAGGAGGGATAGGAAATTGAGCAACTTGATCAAATCAATAATAAACATATTCTTGATGCACTAAATCAATATGGAATCACACCAGTTGATCAAATTTCATTATCAGATTCAAAAGATGCAACAAATAATGTGAACTGTCAAGAGAGTCACCCTTCCTCTTTTCACAATGAAACAATCAATAGACCACCACCATGTCAAATGAATGTGTATTTTGCTGGATATGTCTTTCAATCTTCTTAAGAGGATCCAAGATCTATTTTATTAAGAAGAAAATGATTTTTGTGATGCATGAAGTTCAATTATGCATCCATTAAATAATGGAGTAGTCAAGTCATGTCTGAAACCATCATGAGTCATATGGAGCAGCAAGAAGGAATAAAGATAATCATGCATTGTTGCATGAAAGAAACAATTCAATTCATCTCACTTCAATCCTATTGGACAAGAACACATCACTTAGGATGGTGAGCCTTTAGGTCACTAGGTTCGGGTGATCCCACAATACTAGTTTACAATTTTTGGCCAAACTAGACACTGAACTAATCTTTTCTAACTAAATCTTCACTTTTGGGCACCTATAGTGGCTAAACCGTGAGGAATTTGAAGATGATGCTAACTAGTGATTTGTGAAATTTTGTCTATAGATTCTAAATATATATTTTTTCAAAATTTTGGAATCAAATTGCACTTCTTTTTCCATCTCCTTTGAAAACTAGTTTTTTAGTAAACACCATTTTTAAGGAGTGACACTCATCGTATACAACATAATTTTTTTTTCCATGAAGGATAAAATTCTTTTTTTTTTTGAATTTAGATTTGTAACTATGATATCTAGTGCTTCCAATTGGTTTCAAAGTGTTTTATTAAATATTTTTTCCTTAATCAATTTTGAAGTCAAACAAATTACAATTCAGACATAGGCGGACTGTATACCACAACTTTTTTTGTATGTATCAATTTTTTTTTCTTTTGTTGGATCAAGGATTCAATATCTAGTGCACTCATATTTTTCAAAAAAAATTTGATAATCTTCTATTTTTCCACATGTGCAGAACAAAGAGCTTGATTTTTGGTGAAAAATAAATATAATAATAAAATTAAATTTAGTTAAAATTATACTTTTTGGGAAGCTTATAATAAGGACTACATACTTACAAAAAATAAATTTTAAATTAATTCATTTGATCCCCCAAAAGGTAAATCAAAAGTTGTTTTTTATTAGCATTTTGATAGATGTAAAGGAGACTCTGTTATAGGTATGGTTTAAAACTAGTGGGGTTCTATCCAAGGGGGTTTGATCTAAGGTAGTTTTATCAAACTCTCTTCAATTGGAATGCTTTAAATGGAACTTTTTAAGGCTTAAATCATTATATTTTCTAAAAATATGTGATTTCAACAAAAAACAAATTCTCTCAGAAATTGTAAACCAGCTTTGTGGGATCACACCACCATAGATGACACATGTCTTCCCAGTAATATTAAAGCAAAAGGAATGGTAGTGAGTACTATTATTCATTAAGAAATCATGAAACATAGCGATGAAACTAATTTTTGAAGCCAAGGTCATGATGCCAAGTGAGTATAGCAATGACTTTTAAGAGTTTGCAAAGGGCAGTTTTAGGTGGATAAAGAGGACAACATTGGAATAGAGTAGGTAAGCTTCCTCAAAAGAAATAATGAATGCATGCTACATGGACAATCAAAACAAATGGCAACCACCATCCAAGCAATCTACAAAGTCATGATTCTATTTAACAAGGGATACAAGGACAGTGAAATTCAAAAGACAGGGACAACTTGAAGGCCATGTAAGACTGATCTAAGAAATTACAACAATCATCATTGTCAAGTGATTTTTTGGAGACCAAGAAGAATAACAATCACCTTTCATAAATCAAAAGATAGAAAATGCACTTCTTTCATGTGGTGGTGGTCTTGGATATAAGACAAAAGAACAGTCATCAAGGAAGGAACAGTGTATAAGATACAAGGGAGCAAATGCACAAGAGTATGAAGATCATATGACAACATGAACACACAAAGGTATAAGCCTTTGATTTGTCTAAGGGCAATGCCATAACAACACACTGAGCATCAGTCCCACATTGTGAAAGAATGGTTTCAAATACATACTTATTATGGACTCAGAGGCTTGCATAGGGATTACCTTGCCTCTACCTCACTTTTCTCACATGGTCACATATTCACATTCACCAAGAAAAAATGGTTATACAATCATGAGCCGGAATAGCTATATGAAATTTTTAAGGGTAGAAAAGATTTGTTAAGGGTTATTACTTATTATGATAGTGAGCAAGTGCAAGGTGATAAGGTCATGGGATAAGCTATATGATAATGTTGAGGAAAGGTTAAAGAATTAAGACTAGAGGACAATAAATGCAAAGGGGAAGATGAAGTGCAATTGCAACCTAAGAAACATGCTCAGGTAAAGAAGAAACATAAGAGTTTCCAATGTTGGTAGTGGTGTCTCATAAACAGAGCATGGAGGTCAAGAGGCAGCAAAGGAAAGTCTACAGTGATAGAAACAAGAAAAACTTAAGATAGATAAGAGGATGGAGGCACATTTGAGGCAATAGAATTGGATGGTCCTTGAGGAGAGTATAGAGAACAAAATCGAGAGGTACTAGTGTAGGCATTTCCAAATCACTTTGATGCAAAATTTTTATGTTTGACAGCAGTTCAATAGGATAGAGCATGCATTATAAAGGATTGTGAATTGGCAGAGAATACAAAGAAAATTCATCATATCCAAAACTTTCCTACGAAAATATTTAAATGACAATCCTATGAAGACATGAAATTGAGAGAAATCCCATAGACGTGGAAGAATACTATATACAAAAGCACATTTTGAAGTGCAATGTATTGAAGACAACTATATGTGCCAAGAAAGAGGGAAAAACTTTGAAATTTTGCATTAAAATGAATGGGTTGTTAGACAAAAGAATTGCATTGACAAATAAAATTGCACAAGCATGCTAACTGTCAAATGGTTGAGATTATGGAGGATGTGAAATTCATAAGTCACATACGAAATGTCTTTGGTACACTTGAAAATATTCCAAGAGCATTTCTGCCTGATTACAAAACCTTTAAAAAGGAAGATTCAAGGATCTGTTTTTCCATCATTTTTAGCAAAACCAACAATAGCTAGTAATCCATACCATATGCAGATAAGTACTACAAATTCTTTTCAAGATTTCCTTAATACACCTAATTTTAAATCTCAAGATCCCAACATGCTTGATAGATTTGGTGGTCATTGTAGCACAAGTGAAATGGATAAGAAGATTCAACCTAAACCTTGTTTAGTGTCTTCATAAAATATATCTAGTCTTTCAATAGAAATATCAAATCAACATTCTAAATTCCAGAAAAAGCATGAGAAATATAACAACCTTTAGACATTACATTTGTCTCATTTAAATGTAAATGATGTAGATTTAAAGGTTAGTCCTTGATGATGGAGTTTGGAGGAAGCAAAATGGAAATATGCAAAGAGGAAAATGAAAACCCTTGAACCAATGAAAATAAAAACCAGATGGAGAAAGCAAGGGTTTTCAGGGGGTGTTCATGAAGAAATGAAAAGATTCATATAGAATTTTTAAATTATTACCGCATTGTACAATGACATTGAACCAATTTTTTTTGTAAACCTTTTCTTCTTTACAGTGCGACATTGTCTTGTGGAATAGTGGACAAAGATAGCTTTTTTTTCAACTAATGGACCTCTCATGAAATCTCATTCACATTATGATCTTGCAAAATCTTGTCACAACAAACTGGAAATGTTTTCAAGTTTTCAAAAAATACATAAATTAGAAAGGAAATAGAGAGGTCGCGAACTATAATGCAAAGAACACAAAGTTTCATTATTTCTTCCCACAATAAGTAACATACGTTCATCATTTCTTTTGAATTTAATTTCAGAGCAAGTAAAAGAACTTGGAATAGCTACAAGATGCATAAAAAATGAAATGAATGAAGGCACCTTGAGACCCACAAAAAATTGTATGGCTGCGGCCATTGACACAAGGGTTTGCATTTTTTTTACATAGAAGTTAAAGTCCTTCAGAAAAGAAATCAATTTTCAAGAAAATGCCAGAAATCAATAGGGAAAAGAAAGAATACCCATTTGTGTGCATCATATTTTAACATTCGATCTCGAACAAGCATTCTCTTCTCTTCAAAAAATGAGTAGAAAATATAGAAATTTTCTTACAAAGGGCTTACCCAAGCTTTTTTGATTTCTGATGGAAGATGCCTTTGCTTGTTTTCAAATTCCACCATGAATTTCTTCAGACATAGTTTCAAAACTAGTAGAAACCCTATGATGGCTAAGAGGTGAGCTTCTTGAAGGCTCAATAAAAAATGAAGTTCTTTTTGTGATTTTTGGTCACTTTTGTGTTTTAGGGTTTCTTGCCCTATTTTTCTTTGCTGACCACAAAAAGGCATTTTTCCCTTTCTTTAAATTTTGCAATTCAACTAATGGAGGTCATGCGCTAAGACATTAAGTCTTATGCCTTATGTTTTTTAAAATATTATATGTTCCTTGTATTTTTACCTTTGCATTGAGTTTTAATGTGAAACATTTTATAATTAAGCGATAATTTATAATCACTTAATTATAAATGTCATATTTAAATGCAAAGTAATGTTGTGACATGTAAATGCATTAAGGAGGTATGAGTCAAGGAATCAAGCCAAATTCGTTTATGTTTGCATTAGTTTTAAAAATGTGAATCATTTGAGTTAAATGATGTTAATATAAATCATTTAATCAAAATTTCTATTCTTTAAATGTAAAATTTAGAAGCATGTGTTGAATTGTATAAGTCAAAGTTGTTGAATCTTGTGCTTTGCAAATACAAAAATCATGAGTCAGAATAGTTTGGAGGCATGTGGAGAATTTGGAATATTGACCAACATGTGGGAGTGGTGTGTGGGTCATCTTTGACTATTTTGGAGGGATTGAGACCATTTTAGAGGCATTTTTTTCATTCTTTTGGTATGGTTGGGTTAGAGCTTGACTTTTCTGCATTTTGGAGGCATTTTGGAGGAGTTTTGGAAGGTTTTTTCTTTCTTTTATGCTTCATCTGACTAGGATTTCTAGAAGGAATTGTGTGGGAAGTTGGTTTCAAAATTGATTAAGTATATTCAAACTTAAGTTTTTCAAGGGGTTCTTTCTTTCTTTCTACAGGCATTGTAGCTTACTTTGGAGCTTTTTTCAAAAAGAGGATTGCATTGTGACTCAGTATTAGACATATACAGTAGTATGCAACACCATTTTTATTAATGAAATGTAGTGTTTTACCTTCTTAGAAGCTACTTTATTGAGTGTAGTGTGGTGATTGATGAATATTATTGTGATTTTTGATAACTCCTTCAATGCTTGTCTCATTTTAGCACCTTTAGGTAGGATGAAAATATATTTATGCAAGTTGTAAGTTGTGTGGTGGTTCAAAAAGTCTTTTTAGTTGTGAAATATTTCCTTTGCTTCAAATTTTTTAAGAGAACCAAGCCTCCTTACAAAATACTTATGCGTTGATATGTTAAAATATCTGAGTTCTGTCAAGTTAAGCTAATTTTTTGATGAAACTGTATGTGAAAGCAACTGTATAGGTCTGAGAAATCAAATTAGGTGCATCACCATAGGGGTTTAGTTTTTCTTTTCATGCTTCTTTCTCCCGTTTTGATGGAAAGAAATAGTTTAGGTGACACCAAAAGGTGAGCCATCCCATAATCTGGAGGTCTACTTGCACAATATGATACCCAAAGCCTAAAAGTAGTCCCATGTTAGTCCAAATTTGTTGAGTTCTTTCACAACTTGGCAGAGGGGTGCAAATTTGCATCTCTAACATAAATAATCCTCAAAATCAGCACAATCAAATGGCTCCATCTCAAGGGGACTAAAAGGTACACCATTCTTTTTCAAGTCACACCTCATGTGCATAGGAAATACATTCTTTCTATACCCAAACCTATTTTTCTCATATTCATTGTATAGTTTACAGAAATTGATTGATTCAAAAGTAGATGGATTCAACTTAAAGCCCTCCACAATCTGGCTTCCTGAGATTTCCAGCATAG
The DNA here is from genome assembly GCA_007258455.2 of Sequoia sempervirens. Lineage (NCBI taxonomy): Eukaryota > Viridiplantae > Streptophyta > Pinopsida > Cupressales > Cupressaceae > Sequoia > Sequoia sempervirens. Next base: position 104,078 of record VDFB02020519.1, on the reverse strand, counting down.
GAACAAAGTATGGAAATCTTTTGATTGTTCTATATGTTGGATCATAGCACCTTGCCAATTCAAGCATTAAATCCACCTCCACAAATACATTGGGGCATACCAATTTTTCTATGTCACAAGTCCATAAGTGACAAGTGGGGTGATTTGCAGTGCTTCTTTTGAAAGCATAAAGAAATAAGTGCCAACCACTTTGTGGTAACACTACATCACCAATCCCAGAGGAAGAATCCTCAAAATGAGTTGTCAAAGCTCCTTCACTAGTTCTTTTTTCTACTATCTTAATCTCTGTAGTTGGGTCCTTAGGGACCTTTTCCATAAACCTAGGATAATCTTTCTTTACAGTTCTCTTCTTAGCAAGTTTTTTTGATGTTTCTAGTTTAGGTTGGTCACCTTGTGGTTTAGGTATTTTGACCCTTTTCTGAGTAGGTTTCCTCTCTGGCTTAGTAGAGGACTCACCGGGTTCACTCATGTTTGTGGCATAATAAAACTAGGGTTTCAAATAATAGGGAATTGTAGCCTAATTTCCTTAAATTCATAGGATTCAAGCTAAAAAATAACAAAGTTAACTCCTCTACCCCAAACCCTGCGTGCACTAATTTCAATTCCTTTTGGACACAAGAATTGACAATTCTGACCACAAACCCTAGTTGTTCACCCAATTCCCATACTACCCAGTACAAAAAATTACTCATAGAGGCCAAGAAATTAAAACTTACCAAAGAAAACTAGTAGGTTGTTCTTTGAAATTCACTTTTCTAGCAAATTTTCCTTTATCTTTGGGTGATCCCACAATAGTGGTTTACACTTTTGGCCTAACTGACACGATATATATTTTAACACAATCTCCACATTCGGGCACCTATAGCCATTAAACCGTAAGGAATTTGAAGATGATAAACTAGAGTCTTGTCACATTTTTCTGTAGATTCTAAAAATATTTTTTTCAATTTTTTGAAATCAGATTGCACTTTTTCCATCTCCCACAAAATTGGTTTTTTTCAAAAACAGCATTTTTAAAAGTGACGCAATCGTATAACGATAACTTTTTCCATGAAGGATAAAATTCCAATTCTTTCAAATTTAGATTTCTAACTCCGATATCTAGTGCTTCCACTTGGTTAGATAGTTTTTATTGAACATTTTTTCTTTAATCAAGTTTCAAAGTCAATCAAATGACAATTCAATAAATGACGTGATAATGCATAACTTTTTATGTATCAAAATTCTTCTTTTTTTGTTGGATCAAGGACTTCAATATCTGGTGCACTCATATTTTTAATTTTTTTTTTTATAATCTTCTATTTTTCCACTTGTGCAGAATAGAGATTTTTGTTTTCGATGAAAAACCTATATTTAATAAAACTTAAAAAACAAATAGATAATAAAACCAAAACATACTAAAATTATATTCATTGGATAGCTCGTTCTGAAGGCTACTCGATTCCAAGTTTGGTTTCTAAATATTCCCCCATTTTCATCCCCAACCGGAGCTTGAAAGTGTAAAATTTTAGGTTTTTTGTGTGAACAAATTAAAAAATTAGGGAAAAAGGGGGTTCGCTAGAACCAGGGGGTTCTAGTGAACCCCCAGGGGTTCTAGCGAACCAGGGTTCATTCAAACCCCCACTAATATGCACATTTCCTTTGTTTTTTGGGCGGGAAATGTGGGCCCAATAGTTAATGGGTTCGCTCGAACCCTAGTTCGGTCGAACCCCTTTATGGTTCGGTCGAACATGTAGGTTCATGCGAACCCCTAAAACCAATTTTGCCAAAGTCATTTTTTTTTTTTTTGAATTCCTTTCTAGTGGCTTCCCCTCTTCTTCACTTAGCCAATTCTCCAGCTCTTGATGATTGCAATTATGGAAGAAAAGTGAACAATAACCCTCTTTATGACTCATAATTGTAGCATCTTCTCCATTAATGGATTATAGATTGTTCATGTGAGTGAACTAACAAGTAGCCATTCCAGTTTAAACTCTATTCATCCATCTTCTTTGATTTAAAACCTAATCAATGATAATCAAAAACTATTGCTCCTTGCTTTTACAAATGTGCTTTAAAACATTGATGATATCCTAAAAAATTGCCACATAGCCACCCACACATTCACAATACATTTTGGACTCCATCTAATGCAATGCTAGGAGGATCACCACTCAACTCAACCAACCATTCAAGGCAATGATACAAAATTCTTGCTCTTAAACATTCTTTGCTTACTTTGCAATAACTCAACCATACCAACTGATGCAAGAGGTAGGAGGTCAAACCAATATTTTTTCTCTCAATCACTTTACTCATCCAAAGCATAAACTCATAAACATGGTATTTTGGCATGTCTCGTGAATATAAAAGACTTCAAAATGGCATTGTGTTCAACTTGACTATAACATTCCTACATTGTCATGATAGGACAGTGTAAATAAAAGACTCAAACGCTTATGAGTTATAAAAAATGCACATTGAAAGGTTCCCAAGGAACCTTTAACACCATTTCCAATACATTATAATTACAATGAAAATTTTATTTCAACAACTAAACACAAGAACTTCCACTGTTACTATCATAACAATCTGCAAACACATTGAAATAGTCCTAGGGCATCATTTCTTTGATAGAAAACTTCATTCTTTTTATCTGCAACTTTGGAATATGAAAATATATATTAAAATGAACCTTTCACCAATTTTCAGACCATTCCACCGTGCCAATTGAGAGAAACACAATTTTGACTACTTGTTGTCTACCATAAGAGGGTTTCAAACCTGCACTTACAAAAATGATCATAACTTCTGCAAATCTTCATGAAATTGAACCAAACAAAAAAAAAATGAAACTAGATTCATTTATCCTTCTTTTCCCATTGGTTTCAATCCAATACTAGTCTATACAAGGACACACAACACACTACTACAGGACTGTTATAGGGAAAATCTAGGAGTTGCAGCCACAAAAACATTCATAACTTTCATTCTACTCCATGAAATGAAGTGAAACAAAGACCAAAATGATCTAGATTCATTAAAATTTCAAACCAAACCAATTTTAGGCTTATTGATGGTCCATACAAACCTTACAATATCAAAGAACAAGGATAACAATGTTCAAACTCAAAATTTTCATTGGTCTCTTACCTACATTTCATTACATCTTCATTTTTCTCAATCCTCTCCACTAAGATTCAACCATATAAGGGTATTTAAACCATTTCTAAGCCTACCCAACTACCTAAAACTGTCTAACTTCCTCATATGACCTTTCATCTTCTTATTTTTGTATTTTTGCAATTTTAAGAATGATATGACAATCATTAACAATTTTTTTTACAATTTTTGACAAAATGAACTCATAATCACCTAATAACCCATTGAATGAATCAAGCATGTTAAATATGGTCTAAATGACCTTATGACATGACCCAAACACCATGTAAAGAAAATATTTAATAAATGGCCTCATGGAGGCATTAATTCCATTAAGTGGTCCTGCACCAACATCACTCATCACAGTAATACCTTGAAGTTATGTCCAAAATTTATCGATGAGTGATAACACCTCTAATGGAAGGAATATTCCTTAGTATATCCTTCATCGCATGTCACATAAATGTCACAAGGCTGCATTTGTATTTTGGCGAGGGGGAACTACCAACAACACTAAGACATATCCTTAGCCCATCGCTTATCGTCGTAATTGATTTGGAGTTGAGATTGCTTTTGGTGATGGTAAAAACCAACTTGATGACACTAGATGCTGACAAGTGGCAAGATCACATCTCTTTATTCTCAACCTTTGCATTACTCATCATAGTAATTAAAGAAGGTGATGAAATATTTCTACAATGGCGTGACATAAAGAAGTAACAATATTCATCATGCTTTGCTGAAGTGGAACTAAGAAACCAAAATGTTTCAGGGATAGGCGATATGAAAGACACATGGCCACATTGCTCATCGTGGTAATCAATTATGAAGATTCAATAATTTCAGTGAAACATAATTTAAAAGAGAATCAAATGGTTATTGCTTATCACAATAATGAACTCGATGATAGAAATAACTTCAACAATGAGTGATAGACTTAAGTGACAGAAATATGCATGTGCACAAAGTTTGTTTTTAAAAGAGGGACCACCTTGGCGAATGTAGGTTTAGGCTTCAAGAGACATAAAACCATTTATGCAAAGGATGTAAAGGCCAAACAAGGCCAAACAATGCCAAATTACCAATCTTATAAAATAAAAGAAATTCCTAGGACCAAGGCACATGAGAAAAATTAAGCGACGGGTAATGAGGAACCCTAACCACAAGGGGCCGGTCATTTCATGAACTTAAGGACATAAGTTGTTTTAAACTGACCAAAAATGGGCCATAATAGGTCACCAAAGGATTAGACCAAAAGAACAAGGGTTTAGATAATAGAGAAAATATTCTAATTAAAACAACTCCCCACATAAAACCCTAAACCCTAATCCATATAGACCAAGAGAATATCAAGAAAAATACATTTTAGAAGTTAGTGGAACATGAAACATTAAAGGTTCCACCAAACCCCACCCTCTAAAAGCACAGTACTATTTTATTACTTCAAAAGGAATTACAATACAACCACAAGTACAAAGCCTTCTTCTACAAGTGCTTCAAAATGAACACCTATTCTAGAGTGATATCGACATCACTTCATGTAACGGCCCACCACGTAACCCTAGAGGAAGTTGCAATTAACTACTCAAACATACTAATTTTTTTTTTAAGTACAAATAACATGCAAGTTCATTACCCATTGCCAACAACCTCTAAGGTTATGAGACTGAGATTCCTTTAAAATCCAAACAAGAAACAAGAATTGAAACCATAACATTTAATTACTTAATAATTTAAGAACACGTACATTCCCTACATGATAAATTACATCAAAGAATAAAAGATACCACATGTTTTCAAATAACATAATCTAACAATAAGATTACAACTCTCATTCCCCGAATGAGGTAAATCCAATAAACATGGTTACATAATACATCTTCCAACTCGATAACAAATGAGGGGTAATAAATTACAACATTCAATATAAATGAATAAAGCCTAAAATGAAACTAGATCCCACGAGCTCTCCAACTGAAATCTAGCCACACGAACAAGAAGAAAACCCAATGGAGTAAGGTGCACATTCCACTCAACCAAGTGGTACCCAAGGCCCACCCCCCATGCTAGGAGATAGTAACAAGGAATCCTATACAAGACCATCAACCTCTAGACACAGGCTAACTCACACTGACACAACCAATCACATGAACCATACAACCATAAGAATAACACAAGTACAACTCTAACATCACTGACATAAGTCACATTGCTTCCAGAAATAAAATAGATCAAGTATGATAAGAAGACCATACACATAAAACCAAATACCAACTGTTGTCGTAGAAAGAGTGTCATCACATAGCTCGACATGGGATATCCTCTAGGAATCTTCATAGGCTCCGACCCCCACTATGGGATATCCTGGTGGCCTCAACTGAATCCGGCCCCCATACTCACTCATGCAGAATCAAATAACTCTCCTAAAGACAAGATAGATGACCTTTCCATTCCAGGCCTTCCCACTCATCCCAAGCCTATACGAGCACTTGTGTCTATGAGTGAGGCTCAATTATCTTGATTTATGTGAAATACTACCCAAACTTCTAAGTACATTTTTTTAGTTATCACTTGATTAAACCACCTCTGAAGGTTACCCAATTTACCTCTTTGGGCTCTGGTGCCTAACAAAAGCCACTCTTCTACTTAACAACATACCAAAAAAACCAATCACCAAGGTGCCAAAGTGCATACAAACAAGATAAACAATCACTCCAACTCTAGGAGGAACATAAAATTAAAACTCACTCCAAACACTAGAGGCAACAAAAGTCATAATCCACTCCTTCCAAAGGAGGCACAAACCACATAATCCACTCCTAATCCAAAGGAGGCACAAACCACATAATCCACTCGTAATCCAAAGGAGGCACAAATCACATAATCTACTCCTAATCCAAAGGAGGCACAAAACATCCCCGTTCATGAAAACCGAGTAAGACAACATGATATAACTATACACACCACCCAAGGCAATACAAAGGTTGACTAACATAATACAACAACCCCAAAAACTTAAACTCCTTATGGAAGACTTAACAACCCTTCTAATCAAATTTCCCCAAAGCGAAAATAGAAGAAGTGTAAATTCAAGAAGGGCAATCAAACAAGAATTAAATCTATATTTGGATTTCCTAAATCCACTTCCTCCATTAGCATTCCATAATTTATTGCCTTTATAAAACTGAATTAATAACGCCTCTTTTAGACAAAAGATGAAATTTGAACCAAATATTTAATTCCCTAATTGCTTTTAAATAATAACAAAATGAACATTTACTTCTTTGATTTAAATCATATCCTTTAAAATGACTATTTCTCCTTTGCAAAATAAATCATTTCAAAATCAATTAATCTCGCTATTAAACTCCTTATATTTAAATCCAATATTTGTCCTTTCAAATATATTATTTTACAATAAAATCAATAATTTGACTATGAACACAATATTCTAAATTCCTCAATTACACATTTCATGAAAATAACTAATCTTATCGTAAATTCATTTGCAACTAACAAGAACTATAAATAAAAATCGCTCTCTTAAACATTTCATTTGATTTAATACGAATATCCCTTTCCCTTAAAATCATTCCCTTATTAAATAACTATTCAAGCATTTGACACATAATAATAAATTAAATCTATGGGTCTACTATAGTTTCCCGATAATAATTAAATATAAAAATATCCTTTCCCCATTCAAATCATTTCATTAAAAACTAAATACATAGAAATGCATCTCTATTAATTAATATTCATTTAAATAACAATGTGTTTCTATTTACATTTAATATCCATTTCTCATATTTAAATATTCACCTATTAAACCTCAGGCATATTGTCCATTTTCCTTCATTACCCAAAATGATCAAAATCAATTTTATTATAACATCAATATTTTTTTTGCATATTTTCTAATTAAAATAATCTAAAAATAATTATATTTAATTAAATCAATTAACATAACTTGCGAATACTCAAAAGTAAATACAATTACATTTGCAACCTTGAGGAATTTAAAACTAATAATTTAATTCTGTTTTCCTCAATTATACATAATGATCCAAATCAAATTTTAAATAAAATCATTTGATTATAAAATCATTTTTTTTGCATTTATGAAAAGAAAACATCTTAGGATCAATATACTTAAATATAAATATATGTTAAACATACATATATTTATTTAAATATATAAATATTATTTAATTATTTATTTCAAAAAACTATTTAAATAATAATATAATATATATACATATAATATATATTATATATATACATATAATATATATTATATATATATATATATAATATAAAATAACATAAATAAAAATTAAAAAAATTTAAAAATGATTTTATTTGTCCAGCCATGGGTCCCCAAAGGGAGGAGGGATCTTTTGAGACATAAGAACTTTAGCCCGGCCTCCAATGAATTCTTATTTTGCGTGGCGAGCTTCCCCACAGTTATTGGGGAAGCCCGGTACCTGATAAGCGCCCTCCATTTGCGTTGGCTATGTGCAGCCACAACTGCCACCCTACGGCCGCAGAAATTTTAAAAAAAATTATTTTTATATGTATTTTTTTACTTTCATTCAAACAAAAACACAAAAATACGAGAATTATAAGGTTCACAGTTTTTGAACCACAAATTTTGAAGAAATTTTTCCTTCCAATAGAAAATTTCTCCAAATAAAAATACACAAGATTTGTATATGTATATATATATATATATATAAACATATGTATATATATCTATATATACACAAAATTTTCATTCAATAATAAATTGGACAAATTTTTCCTACAAAAATTAAAAAAAAAAACTAATTTCTAAACCTAAACAAAAACTAATTTCTATTATTAAATCTTCAAGAGGAAAACTAATTTATTGATTTCAATTTTTTCTTGAAGAGTTTGTATTTTCCACAAGAATCTATCTTTTCCCATGATTTCAACAGGGTTTTTAAATTTGTTTGCAACAAGTTTCGAAAATTGAAAACAAAGGAAATTTTCAAAACAATAAAACAAAGAAGAACCTGTTTTGAAGTTTGAAGAATAAGATTGAGGTTGAGCTGCAAATTCCAATTCTTTCAAAACCTTTACTCCAATCCAAAGTGCATCCACAACAAGAGAAAAATCCTTCATTTCTTCTTCACAGCCAGATTTTGCAAGAATGAGAATCCTCTCTATTTTTCCCCCAAATTAGTCCATATGCTCTAAAATATCCAAGATATTTTCCAAGATATTTTCTTCTTCCAATTATAAATATCTTTCAACACTATAGATATTTTCATGCATTTACAAAATATCTTACTTTTAATAATTCAAAACAAAATTCCTTTTCAAATAAATTTAATTCTTTTAATTTATGCATTGACAAGATATTTGCATTTGAATACTTTAAAACACAATTTAATATCTCAAATAGATTTAAATCATTTACTTTATTATAAAATTTCTATTTCAAAATGAATTTAAAGCTTTTAATAATTTCTTTTCAAAAAGCATTTAAACTTTTAAAATTTTCTTTTCAAAGAATTTAACACTTTTAGTTCCAAAATGGATAACTTAATTCATTTCAATACAATTAATTTAATTAATCAATAAAATAAATCTAATCCAAGATTAGATTATTTTATTAATTAAATTAAATTAATTAATAAATTAAATAACATTTCTTACATTATAAGCAAATAAATTTAATAAACAACTTAAATATGTAAATCCATTTATTTACCTTTTCCAACTTGCAATTAAATGAAATCAAGGAGAGATGAACAACCTAGAAGCAACTTAACCCAACTAAAACCTGACGACACACTATGACTAGGGCGATGACTTGGCACGGAAAACCTAGCTACTATCTGCCAATAGAATATCATTGGCCAATGGACATGCTCAAACCTATGAAATTAGGTTGAGTCGATGTCCTGTACCTGTCAACCTACGAACAAAGGAAATTATATCGAACATACCATATATAGCCATAATAAACACACCATGAAGAGGAAATTGTGGAATCGTAGGGCACTCGCAAGCGAGTGATGCGATCTAGTCCCCTTCACCAATACACTCATCATAGACCGACAGTTCCATCATAAACAAATATCTCATGCAATAACATGTTACAATAATTAATCATCATTACACCAATTAAAACATGTCAAATAAAGCATCAGATAAGATACATCACATCACACAAATAGACTATCACTCTATAAATAGCGATCAAATAACACACACATGATAAAGTATCTCAATAACCGAAAATCACATCAAAGCAAACAAGGACACACTATCCAACCAGAAAGCAAAACATAGGGGTATTAC
>VDFB02020519.1:35276-94584 GCA_007258455.2 Sequoia sempervirens | reverse complement strand
ATCCTAGTGGCCTCAATCGAATCCTGGCCCCCATTCTCACTCATGCAGAATCAAATACCTCTCATAAAGATAAGATAGATGACCTTGCCATTCCAGGCCTTCCCACTCATCCCAAGCCTATACGAGCACTTGTGTCTATGAGTGAGGCTCAATTATCTTGATTTATGTGAAATACTACCCAAACTTCTAAGTACATTTTTTTAGTTATCACTTGATTAAACCACCTCTGAAGGTTACCCAATTTACCTCTTTGGGCTCTGGTGCCTAACAAAAGCCACTCTTCTACTTAACAACATACCAAAAAAACCAATCACCAAGGTGCCAAAGTGCATACAAACAAGATAAACAATCACTCCAACTCTAGGAGGAACATAAAATTAAAACTCACTCCAAACACTAGAGGCAACAAAAGTCATAATCCACTCCTTCCAAAGGAGGCACAAACCACATAATCCACTCCTAATCCAAAGGAGGCACAAACCACATAATCCACTCGTAATCCAAAGGAGGCACAAATCACATAATCTACTCCTAATCCAAAGGAGGCACAAAACATCCCCGTTCATGAAAACCGAGTAAGACAACATGATATAACTATACACACCACCCAAGGCAATACAAAGGTTGACTAACATAATACAACAACCCCAAAAACTTAAACTCCTTATGGAAGACTTAACAACCCTTCTAATCAAATTTCCCCAAAGCGAAAATAGAAGAAGTGTAAATTCAAGAAGGGCAATCAAACAAGAATTAAATCTATATTTGGATTTCCTAAATCCACTTCCTCCATTAGCATTCCATAATTTATTGCCTTTATAAAACTGAATTAATAACGCCTCTTTTAGACAAAAGATGAAATTTGAACCAAATATTTAATTCCCTAATTGCTTTTAAATAATAACAAAATGAACATTTACTTCTTTGATTTAAATCATATCCTTTAAAATGACTATTTCTCCTTTGCAAAATAAATCATTTCAAAATCAATTAATCTCGCTATTAAACTCCTTATATTTAAATCCAATATTTGTCCTTTCAAATATATTATTTTACAATAAAATCAATAATTTGACTATGAACACAATATTCTAAATTCCTCAATTACACATTTCATGAAAATAACTAATCTTATCGTAAATTCATTTGCAACTAACAAGAACTATAAATAAAAATCGCTCTCTTAAACATTTCATTTGATTTAATACGAATATCCCTTTCCCTTAAAATCATTCCCTTATTAAATAACTATTCAAGCATTTGACACATAATAATAAATTAAATCTATGGGTCTACTATAGTTTCCCGATAATAATTAAATATAAAAATATCCTTTCCCCATTCAAATCATTTCATTAAAAACTAAATACATAGAAATGCATCTCTATTAATTAATATTCATTTAAATAACAATGTGTTTCTATTTACATTTAATATCCATTTCTCATATTTAAATATTCACCTATTAAACCTCAGGCATATTGTCCATTTTCCTTCATTACCCAAAATGATCAAAATCAATTTTATTATAACATCAATATTTTTTTTGCATATTTTCTAATTAAAATAATCTAAAAATAATTATATTTAATTAAATCAATTAACATAACTTGCGAATACTCAAAAGTAAATACAATTACATTTGCAACCTTGAGGAATTTAAAACTAATAATTTAATTCTGTTTTCCTCAATTATACATAATGATCCAAATCAAATTTTAAATAAAATCATTTGATTATAAAATCATTTTTTTTGCATTTATGAAAAGAAAACATCTTAGGATCAATATACTTAAATATAAATATATGTTAAACATACATATATTTATTTAAATATATAAATATTATTTAATTATTTATTTCAAAAAACTATTTAAATAATAATATAATATATATACATATAATATATATTATATATATACATATAATATATATTATATATATACTATAAAATAACATAAATAAATAAATTCAAAAAAAATAAAAAAATGATTGTATTTGTTGACCTACCCATCCCCCAAAAAGGAAGTGAGGAGGCAGCCATAGGCTACACCTGAACTCGCCGGTGGAGGTTATATATTTCCCACATAGGTGGGAGGCCGCCACACCAACGCCTCCACTAGGGTGGCCGTGTAGCCACAAGAGTCTCCCCCAAACCATAAATAAATAAATAAATTATTTTATTTTTTATATATATATATATATGCTTTCATCAAACAAAGAAAACCACAAAATCTCTTTGTTTCACGTAAATTTTCCTTCCAACAGGGAAAATTTTTCCAAATAAAATACACATGATTTGTATATATACACTCAAAATTTTCATTTAACAGCCAGATTGGACAAATTTTTCCTACAATTTAAAAAAAAAAACTAATTTCTTGATTCCAAATTTCTGAATAATTTCTAAACCTAAACACAGAATAATTTCTATTGTTAAATCTTCAAAAAGAAAACTAATTTCTTGATTTCAAATTTCTGTTGAAGAGTTTGTATTTTCCACAAGAATCTAAAAATCTTCTATGTGTTCAACACGGTTTTCAGATTGTTTCCAAGCAAGTTTTCAAAATTGAAAAATGCAAATTTTCAAAACAACAAAAGAACTCATTGCTTTTGAAGTTTGAAGAATAAGACTCCAGGTTGAGCCGCAAATTCCAATTCTTCCAAACCCTTTTCAAATCTTCACTCCAATCCCAAGTGCATCCACAACAAGAGAACATCCTTTCTTTCTTCCTCACAGCCCCATTTTTCAAGAATGAATCCCCTTCTATATTTTTCCCAAATTTGATCAAATATCCTCTAAAATATCCAAGATATTTTTCAATATATTTTCTTCTTCCAAATATAAATATCTTTCAACACTATAGATATTTTCATGCATTTACAAAATATCTTACTTTTAATAATTTAAAACAAAATTCCTTTTCAAATAAATTTAATTCTTTTAATTTATGCATTTACAAGATATTTGCATTTTAATACTTTAAAACACAATTTAAATTTCAAATAGATTTAAATCATTTACTTTATTATAAAATTTCTATTTCAAAATGAATTTAAAGCTTTTAATAATTTCTTTTCAAAAAGCATTTAAACTTTTAAAATTTTCTTTTCAAAGAATTTAACACTTTTAGTTCCAAAATGGATAACTTAATTCATTTCAATACAATTAATTTAATTAATCAATAAAATAAATCTAATCCAAGATTAGATTATTTTATTAATTAAATTAAATTAATTAATAAATTAAATAACATTTCTTACATTATAAGCAAATAAATTTAATAAACAACTTAAATATGTAAATCCATTTATTTACCTTTTCCAACTTGCAATTAAATGAAATCAAGGAGAGATGAACAACCTAGAAGCAACTTAACCCAACTAAAACCTGACGACACACTATGACTAGGGCGATGACTTGGCACGGAAAACCTAGCTACTATCTGCCAATAGAATATCATTGGCCAATGGACATGCTCAAACCTATGAAATTAGGTTGAGTCGATGTCCCAGACTACAACCCGCGAACAAAGAGTATATCAAACATGCATATATATATAACATAATAAAACACACCGTGAGGAGGAAATCTCAAAATCATAGGGAACTCGCAAGCGAGTGATGTGATCTCATCCCTTCACCAATACACTCATCATAGACTGACAGTTCCATCATAAACAAATATCTCATCTAATAACATGTTACAATAACTCAATCATCATTACACCACTAAAACATGTCAAATAAAGCATCAGATAAGATACATTGTTGAGAATCGTGTCTCAACCTTGCAAGCCTTTTTTCAGAAAACTCTAAAATTTGTTTGTGGTAGTTCTCCACATGTTTATGTGTTGGAAAAAGGTGTATGAGTTGTTAAAAATGTGCCTTGTCCCTATTAGAATATAGGAGGGTTGTTTTTAGAGTATAAACAACTCATTGTATGAATTTAATGGGGGTCTAAACTAGAGGACAAAATTATGGACGAAAATGCTATTTTAACTTGGTTGGTTTCCCATCTTGGAAGTTACAAATGACAAGTGGGTAACATGTGGCATGGTTGTTTTTCCCATGGTTTTGGCCCATGGTTTTGTAAAACCACAAATGGTTTCTAGGTTGTAAATCACTATAAAAGGAGGGCTTGGGGAGGTGTTTGAATCATCGAGTTCAGTTTGCAAGACTGGGTGCTAGAAGGAGTCTCTCCGAGTCTGAGTTCGAGTTGTGGTGATGCGCTCCTGTAAGAACTTGCATTGCAAGTGTATTGTAATTTTCTTAATTTGATAATACATTGTGCGGGTTTTGGAGGGTGGGGTTTTTCTCTTGGAAGGGTTTCCCCACAGTAATTACTGTGTTATGTGTTTATTGTGATATTTCATTTATGCATGTTTATTTGTCCATTGAAATCTCTGTAATAGTTAGTTGAATTTGCATAATCATCCTCTCAAGATTAGCGTAGGAAGCGATTTCACGCACCTTTGCTTCCTTACAAGTGGTATCAGAGCCTGGCCAGTTTTGGTTCTATTTGTTGGGTACAGGGTTTTTTGAGCTAATCAAGGTTTGAGTGGGAGCTTGTGCAGAGTATTTTATTTTTTGTATTGCAGGATTGTAAAGATGGCAAGCACGTCAAGGAGAATTGATGTAGAGAAGTTTTCTGGCACAAACTTTGAGATGTGGAAGCTGAAGATGGAAGATCTATTAATTGATTGAGATCTATGGGATGTGGTGGATGAGAATACGCTAAGGCCCACAGATCCAACTTTAGCTGCACAATATGATGTGACTGATAGAAAAGCTAAAGGTCTCATCAGACTGTGTCTTGCAGACTCAATTCTGATTAATGTCCATGAAGAATCTACTGCAAAGAAGCTTTGGAAGAAGCTAAGTGAGATCTATCAAGCGAAATCACTTGTGAATAAGATTTTCTTGAGGAAGAAGTTGTATTCCTTGAGAATGGAAGAAGGTGGACGAATTTTTGAGCATTTGGAAAGCTTTAATATGTTGGTGACTCAGTTGACCTCAGTTGGGGTGAAAATGGATGAAGAAGAAAGGTGCCAAATCTTGCTATGTTTGTTGCCAGACTCATGGGATAGCCTTGTCATGGCCATAGGGAGCACTTCAGTTGTCTTGAAGATGGAGGACGTTGTTGGTTCTCTACTTTCTGAGGAGATGAGAAGGAAGGTCTCTCTGAATGCCAAAGAGGCTTTGAGTGTTCGAGGAAGACCAAAAGAAAGAGGCAAGAACGAAAAGCAGCATGGCCGTTCTAAGTCCAAGAATAAGGGGAGATCAAAATCTCCTGGTAAGTCCAAGGCAATCTGCTGGAATTGTGGCAAACCTGGACACTTCTGAAAGGATTGCAAAGAGGAGAAGAAGAAGAAGAAGAAGAAGCAAGATTCTGATTCTGAGTCTGAGAAGGAAGATGGAGATGCTTTCATCACATCCTTGGCCACTCATGCAGGTGACAATGCATGGTTGATAGACTCAGGTGCATCTTTCCACATGACTCCTAATAGAAACTGGTTTAGTAAGTATGAAAATTTTGATGGTGGTAAGGTGTATTTGGGTGATAACTCAGTTCTTGATATTGTTGGTCATGGAAGTATTCGTGTGAAATTTTTTGATGGTAGAATTAGAAGATTTGATGGTGTCTTGCATATCCCGGGACTAGCAAGAAATTTGTTATCTGTTAGCAAACTAATAGATGCGGGTGTGTTGTACAGTTTTCTGAAGCAGGTGTGAAAATGGTGAGAGGTGCTATGGTAATAGCAAGAGGAAGCAGATTGGGTACATTGTACCAGCTTGATGCATGCACGGTTGAGTGCAATAGTACTTCTGATAAGATTGTGAAAAGGACTACTTTGTTGGAGAAGGAGAGGGTTTCTCTTTCAACATATGGTCATGGTTTTTGGGTACCCAAGGGTGCTCTATCTACCAAATCAAAGTTACCTATAGAGAAGACCATGTTATGGCACCAAAGACTCGGCCACATAGGTGAGAAGGGTCTACGGACCTTGAAAAATAAAAACCTTGTTGATGGGTTGAATGACTGCAATCTTGAGTTCAATTTTTGTGAGCATTGTATCTATGGTAAACAAAATCGTATTCAGTTTTACTCGAGTTCTCATAAGTCTTCATGTATTTTGGATCTTATCCATTCAGATGTATTTGGTCCAGTTGATGTTTCTTCTATTGGTAGATCAGTTTATTATGTTTCTTTCATTGATGATTTCAGTAGAAGAACATGGGTTTATTTTCTTAGGAGTAAAGCTGAAGTTTTCAGTCGTTTCAAAGAATTTAAAGCAATGGTTGAGTTGCAGACTGGAAAGAAGATAAAGTGTTTGAGAACTGATAATGGTGGTGAATATTGCTCTAATGATTTTGACACATTTTGTAAAGATTGTGGTATTAAAAGAGAGAAGACGACTCCGTATTCTCCACAGCAGAATGGAGTTGTAGAAAGAATGAACAGGACCTTGATGGAGAAGGCTAGGAGTATGCTGAGTGGAGCTAGACTAGAACAAAAGTTCTGGGCTGAAGCTGTTGCCACTGCCTACTACCTGATAAACAGGTCTCCTACATCAGCTCTTGTTGATAAGACGCCAATGGAAGCGTGGTCGGGCCACAAGCCTTCACTTAGACATCTGAGAGTGTTTGGTTGTGAGGCATATGCTCATGTGCCAAAGGAGAAGCGGACAAAATTGGACAACAAAGCTGTCAAATGTATCTTCATTGGATATAGTTATGGTGTGAAAGGATACAAGCTTTGGGATCCTGTTGCACAAAAGGTATTTTATTCCAGAAGTGTTATTTTTAGAGAAACTAAGCCTTCTTCTGTTATAGTGCAGCCAGAACAGATGGAAGAAAAGAAAGATGTGATTCAACTGCCTGCTACACCTGAGAAAGTTGAATCGAGGCCCTTAGAAAGACAAGATGTTGAGGAGAGCTCTACAAGTTCTGAATCATCAGAGGAAGAGGGAGAACCTGAACCTGAACCAGATCTTGTTCGAAGGTCTAGTAGATAGAGGAAAGCACCAGAAAGGTATGGATATTCTCCTGATGATTGGAGGTGTATATTTGCTTTGAATGCTAATATTGATGAACCGAGATCTGTAGAAGAGGCTCTTGGTATGAATGATTCAGAGTCCTGGAAAATAGCCATGGAAGAAGAGATGGCAGCTCTTAAGAAGAATGACACATGGGACCTTGTACCATTGCCTGAAGGACAGAAGCCTGTTGGTTGTAAATGGGTGTTCAAAAGGAAGATGGGTTCAAATGGAAGCATTGAGAAGTATAAAGCATGTTTGGTTGCAAAAGGTTACTCCCAGGTTGCAGGAGTTGATTATGGTGAAATTTTTTCTCCTGTAGCAAAAATGACATCCATTCGATTTTTACTTTCTATTGCAGCTGCTTATGATCTAGAGGTTGAGCAGATGGATGTGAAAACAACTTTCCTTCATGGAGATTTGGAGGAAGAAATTTATATGACACAACCAGAGCACTTTGTGGTGAAAGGTAAAAGTCATTTGGTCTGTAAGTTGAAGAAATCCTTGTATGGTTTAAAACAAAGTCCTAGGATGTGGTACCAGAAGTTTGATACATATGTTTTGAGTTTGGGATTTGTGCGATCTAAATTTGATCACTGTATATATTACAAGTCTAATGGTGATTATTTCCTGGTTATTGCCTTATATGTTGATGACATGTTGTTTATTGGCAAAGGAAAAGGTTTGATTGCAGAATTAAAATCTCAGCTCTCAGCAAAGTTTGAAATGAAAGATCTTGGTACAGCAAGGCATATTCTGGGAATGGAGATTATAAGAGATAGGAAAAATAGAAAGCTTTGGCTAGGCCAGAGTAAGTATGTTGGTACTATTCTGAGAAGATTCAATATGCAGGATTCTAGACCATTGAGTGTTCCTGTTACTATGGGAACAAAGCTTTCTAGCTCACAGTGTCCTACATCCCCATTGGAGATGGAAGAGATGAGTCGAGTACCATATCAGAGTGTTGTTGGAAGTTTGATGTATGCTATGGTCTGTACAAGACCAGACATTGCCCAAGCAGTGGGAGTACTTTCCCGTTACATGTCTAATCCAGGAAGAGCACATTGGGATGCAGTAAAAAGAGTTTTCAGATACTTGCGGGGTACCTCAGAGTACTCTATATGTTTTCATGGAATAGGAAACAAGCATTCCTTGGATATTCAAGGCTACGTGGATTCAGACTGGGCCGGTGATGTTGATAGAAGAAGATCCACCAGTGCATATGTGTTTACATTATTTGGTGGTGCAATCAGTTGGATGAGCAAGCGACAAGCTGTGGTCACTTTGTCCACTACAGAGGCAGAGTATATGGCAGCTACTCATGCCTGCAAGGAAGCCATCTGGCTAAAGAGATTGTGTTCAGATATAGAGTTCAAATAGGGTGCAGTGACAATTTATAGTGACAGTCAGAGTGCAATCTGCCTAGCGAAGAACCCGACATTTCATGCCAGGACCAAGCACATTGATGTACAATATCATTTTGTGAGAGATATGGTCGAGGACGGCAAGGTGAAGCTGGAGAAGGTGGAGACTTTGGTGAATGTTGCTGATGCATTAACTAAGCCCGTGAGCACAGAGAAATTTAGATGGTGTTCAGAGTCTATGGGGCTCTCGGCCCCTAGCAATTAAGTCCATGACACTTTGGATCCCCTGACTCTTGCAAGGTGTTCGACAAGTGGGAGAATGTTGAGAATCGTGTCTCAACCTTGCAAGCTTTTTTAGAAAATTCTAGAATTTGTTTGTGGTAGTTCTCCACATGTTTATGTGTTGGAAAAAGGTGTATGAGTTGTTAAAAATGTGCCTTGTCCCTATTAGAATATAGGAGGGTTGTTTTTAGAGTATAAACAACTCATTGTATGAATTTAATGGGGGTCTAAACTAGAGGACAAAATTATGGACGAAAATGCTATTTTAACTTGGTTGGTTTCCCATCTTGGAAGTTACAAGTGACAAGTGGGTAACATGTGGCATGGTTGTTTTGCCCATGGTTTTGTAAAACCACAAATGGTTTCCAGGTTGTAAATCACTATAAAAGGAGGGCTTGGGGAGGTGTTTGAATCATTGAGTTCAGTTTGCAAGACTGAGTGCTAGAAGGAGTCTCTCCGAGTCGAGTTCGAGTTGTGGTGATGCGCTCCTGTAAGAACTTGCATTGCAAGTGTATTGTAATCTTCTTGATTTGATAATACATTGTGCGGGTTTTGGAGGGTGGGGTTTTTCTCCCGGAAGGGTTTCCCCATGGTAATTACTGTGTTATGTGTTTATTGTGATATTTCATTTATGCATGTTTATTTGTCCATTGAAATCTCTATAATAGTTAGTTGAATTTGCATAATCGTCCTCTCAAGATTAGCGTAGGAAGATTCTATGCACCTTTGCTTCCTTACATACATCACATCACACAAATAGACTATTGCTCTATAAATAGAGATAAAATAACACACACGTGATAAAGTATCTCAATAACCAAAAAGCACATCAAAGAAAACAAGGACACACTATCCAGCCAGAAAGCAAAATAAAGCGGTATTACATCTCATTACCTGCAAACAAAATATTCATTGTACAATGCAAGGCCCTCAATATGTAGAGTGATAGAAGCTTCAAGAAGCATCTAGATAGAGAGGGGCATCCGAATCCATATGTCACAATATCCCATGTCATAGACATGCATTTGGACACATGTAACATATTCCCTTACAGTGCTTACAATGGTCAAACATGTAAATATTCCTTCCCCAAGCTTGGGTGCCTAGAATATACTAAAAATAAATTATGGTAGATTCCTTACACATCTTATAGCTATCATAGAATCTATCATAGCTGAAAACACTTATAGTTGTAAGAGAATCTATCATAACTGACCAAGAATACACAATTCTCTTACAACCTATCATAACCCAACCTGGGCGCCAAATTTCACCCAAGCATGAAGATGCCTTATGATGTGTTATAAAATCTATCATAGGTCAAAGATTCTATACTAGGACACCTATGTCCACTTGGGACAACTATGTGTCATCTAGTCACCTCCAACAAGGATGCCACCCAATTGGTGGGTCCCAATTTGTGGCATGATACCATAGGCATTTAATTAATACAAAAGAATACAATAATACATCAATTTAAAAGAATATTAGGACTCTAAGATTGATCAACCTTAATCCCAACACTAGATTAGGGTATTGAAACTAATTTCCATATATTTTCAAGTGTTATCTAGTGGTTTTCAGACTCATTTTGTAACAAGATTCAAATTTAGTTTTTGTAAATACAAATATGGAATTTAAGTGAAAATTATGAAAAAATGATGCCCTAAAAGACCTAATTTGATATGCAATTTTTTTTTTCAATGTTCAAATGCAAGTTAATATGATGCATATGATATGCAAGATAACTAATTTTTTTTGTATTTTTTAGATTTAAAGAATGAAATAATGTAATCCTAAAAACCCTTAGATCCAATGCAAATTTGCATGCAATCTAGACATCATAAATGTGATCTAATTCAATGAAAATGAATTCCAATGAATGTAAGATGTAAATCCAGGATGAAAAGGGACTCCAAAATTAGAAAACTAAAATGCTCAAAAGATCAGGTTCACCAAAATGAAACATTGAAAAATATGGTTGATCAACATTTATGAACAATGTACCTATCATCCTTGTTTCATTCAATTATGAGGGTAATAATGTGCACATTAGTTACAAAAATCAAACCTAACCCAAATACTAGCACAAAGGAAAGTTTTAAGAAGGTCAAATGTTGTGTACCTATTGCAGAAAGTTCTTTTTTGGGCTTCACTAAGGATTCATTCTCCCTATGGCAAATGGGTCTTGGCTAGGGTTTTGGAAAATCAATTTCTAGGTTCTATTCTTCAATGTTTGCACTCCCAGATCCTAGTCGGGCACTATCAAAAACACAAAAATAAGTTTTGTAGCTCAGTTTCAGTGATTTTGCAACTTTCTTAGCAACTTTTACAACTTTTCAACTTTCTCCAAATTATCTTCAACCTAAAACCTATAATCACACATCAAAAGAGAGAAAAATGTTGTTTGTTAGGGAGTAGGGGTTTCCTTGGTCAAACTACGTTTTGGTAATTAAACCTTGAAATGAAATATGGCATAAAGGAATGATGAATGAACAAAATGCAATGTCACAACTCACCACAACTTGATTGAAACCTTGGAGTACAAATCAACAATCTAGCATGAAGTGACCTCAATGAATGTAGATCTTGATCATGAACCTTGATGTGAAACAATGCTTGAATTGGATCTTGAATGCTAAATCAACACATTACCTCAACAACATGCATGATGCACTATGCCTTTGACATGATGAAATGGTTCTTGATATAAACTTCTACAAATCTTCCCTTGAATGCCTTAGAAATTCCCTTGAATTCTCTATTAATGCTCTTTCTTAATATCATGAAGTCTCATAAAAATTTTAGGTTCTTTGTTATGAAACATAGTGAAATAACCTTGTATTTATACATAAGTTATCATTAATTCCCAAAATTCAAATAACACAAGCTGACATCAAATCTAGGATTTTAAATCATTAAAATACCACCAAAAACATATCCCAAAGGGGAGTTCTAGGTCTAAGTGAGGACCCATTCATCATGTGGTGAATGGGTCCTAGCTCACTTAGCTAGGACACACTTCAAACAATGTGAAATATCATCTAAAATAAGGGTCCTAGGACCTAGTGAGGACCCATTCGCCAGGTGGTGAATGGGTTCTAGTTAACTAACCTAGGACACACACCTTGTAAAATTAAGTGTTGTGTAATTTATCATTTATGAATGACGAGCTTTATCCCTCAAAATTTTTAATTAACTAGACTTGGATTTGAATTAAAGTGGCCAATTAACCTCAATTAATTAATGAAGCCCTAGATTAGTGTGAAAGTGTAAAGATACACTTTACAACACCCTAAATAAGGCACAATTAAGTCTTTTATTAAGAAGGGTCCTAAACTTAATGTGAGTGTGTAAAACATATTACAACATTAAAAAAAGGCATAATTAAGCTCATTTTAATATTGATTATTCCCAAATTAAGTGTGAAAAAAGGGATACTTTTTTTTTACACTACACTCCCAATAGCCATTTAATGCCCAATATTTATACCAAAATATAGTTAAGGACAAAAAAAAATTTAAAATTTTGATTACAACACTTGATTAACTCACAATTTTTTTTCCAAAACACACAATTCGTAAAAAGCATAACATTTGACCAAATATAGATTATAGTATTTAGTTAAGTAACTAAATTTCTTAGGTAATCCTAGTAAGGTTTCAAACTAGGAGACATGGAATTCACATCATCGAGATATACTTAATTAGTCTTACAAACACATTCATGATTAGAAGAAACAATCATGTCACAAGCTATTCCAATATAATATATCAATATTAACTCAAAGTAATGAAAAGAGAGCAAATCCTAGGGGCCAAACCTAATTCCTTGAGGGCTCGTCTCTGAAGACCTTTCTTACGTATATATTTTGTAGAGGAACCATAGTTTGACCAAAATAGACTTGAATTAGCACATACTTTGATGGCCAATAATCATTTTCCTCAAACAAGTTCAACTCTCAAACAATTTGACAATAATCTAATCAAATAAACACCTCAAAAATTTCAATTTGTTGATCATAGTGAAAAGGGTAGCATTAAAATGATGATAAATCTCATGATAATGAACCAAATTAGAAAATTCAATATGATTTGAAAATGGGAAAGAATGAGGAAAAAAACCCAAAAATAAGTTTGCATAAAAACTTATTAATCAAGAACAGTTCAATCTATGACTAAACTCATTATATTTCAATAACATGCTGATTTTCAATGAAACATGGTCAAATTAAAACAAACATAGCTCTCTCATCCCTTGGAGGGGAAATAATGAGGAAAAAAACCCAAAAATAAGTTTGCATAAAAACTAATTAATCAAGAGCAGTTCAATCTACAGCTAAACTCATTAGATTTCAATACCATGCTAATTTTCAAACATGGTTGAATTAAAAAGAACATAGTTCTCTCATCCCTTGGCAATTTTTTTTAAAAATTTGATATGTTATGGAAAAGGGAAAGAACGAAAAATGAAACCCAAAAATCATTTTGCAAGAAACTTGAACAAATGTGAGTAGTTTTCATTGCAATAGTGTATTAGCTTACTCAAACAATAGTTTGACATAAATGAAGTAAGAATTAGCCGATAGGCTATTTGTGTGAACTTTGGTTGGAATTTTCGTCAGCCTCCCCATTTTTCAAAATTTTGGCGGTCAGGAAAAAGGTGGTGGATGGGTTATAACTTTAGTCAGAATTTTCGTCAGCATCTTGGTTTTTTAGCCTTTTGTTGGCCGTGAAAAAGGTGGTAGAGGTAGTTGTTGGCTGCCTTGGGAATGGGGTGACATTTTTCCTACCACGTGGATAGAGAAGGCCACCAAAATTAAACGTTGGTTTGCATCAACATTAATTGTTGTATGCTTTTCGTGTACTGGTGATGGTCGTGATAACAACTGCCATTTAATGCCTTGGGGAACAAAATGAATGTCTAGGAAATTTTCAATAAGGAATTGTTTGGTATTGTTTTGTTGCTATACCTGCTATGAGAGACGTGAGCGACAAGGGTAAGCTACTGTGAGGGTGCAAGCTTGATTAAGCTTTGTGTAGCTTCTACAAAGGTGTGTGGAGGTTTTCTTGTATTTTTGGAATGGGTGGATGGTTACAAAAGGAAAAGAAAAGTGTTTCCTATGATAATATTTTGGCCATTTTTGTGTAGGAAAGCTAGCGGGAAGAGGTGTGTTTGAAGCAAGTGGGAAGAGGTGTGTGTCAAAGAAACTGTTGGTGATATTGTTTGATTTGTGGTTCGCAATCTGTGCCAGGCTATATTTTTTGATTTGCGATAAGGTAGTGTTTATTTTTTGAAATTTTGATAAGATGTTGTTAAGAAAATACAATATAGTTTCTAAAAATGAAATCTTGTCTCGTTTATGGTTCGCATTTTTTGTGTATAGTTTTGCATGGATTTGATACTGTGATTTTTTGTGGGTTTTTGTTTATGGTTTCCATTTTTTGGCTATGTTTGTAGGCTTTGATAAACAAGGAATCCTAGAGAAAGCTAGTAGAAAGAGGTTTTTTTGAAGCAAGTGGAAAGAGGTGCATATCGAAAAAACCATTTTCCATATTGTTTCATTTGTGGCTCACCATTTTTGGGAGGCAATACTATTTTATCTGTGATAAGGTACTATTGATTGCTTTTAATTTTAATAAGATGTTGTTGAGAAAAGACTATATTGTTTGTGAAAATGACTATTGTTTGGTTTAAGGTTTGCATTTTGTGGGTTTTTGTGTCTGGATCACTGTTGAAACCAATATTGGTTTATTTGTGGCTTCCATTTTGTGGTTATGGGTGGAGCAGATGAAATAGTTAATGTTGTATAGTCCATGTTTAGTTACATTAGGTATTGTTGATTATTGTTCTCTATCTTAGGCTATATTGTATCATTTTCGATGAGGTGTTGTTGAAAAAGTTGTATTGTTTCAATTTTTGACAAGGTTTTATTTAGAAAGGAGTATAGTTTTTGATGGGTTTGTCACTGTTAATTTTTGAGAGGGTGTTGTTGAGAAGGCTATATTGTTTCTATTTACATGATAAGCTTTTGTTGAGAAATGAGTATATTTTTACATGGGTTGGTTACTGTGAATCAGTCATTTTTGACGGGCAATATTGTTTTATCTACAATAAGGTATTGTTGATTGCTTCTAATTTTGATAAGGTGTTGTTGAGAAAAGACTATATTGTTTGTGAAAATGACTATTGTTTGGTTTAAGGTTCACGTTTTGTGTCTATGGTTTTGCATGGGTTCCTAGATGTCATTTTATGTGTTTTGTGGGTTTCTCCATCTGGGTCAGTCTTCAACCAATATTGTTTGATTTATGACTTATGTTTTGTGGTTATGGTTACAACAGAATAAAATAGTTAAAATCCTACAAACTTTGTGTTAGCTTCCATTGGGAATTGTTGATTATAGTTCTCTTACTTAAGCTATATTGTTTCATTTTCAAGAAGGTGTTGTTGAAAAGGTTGTATTATTTCAATTTTTGATGAGGTTCTATTGAGAGAGGAGTTTTTTTTTGTATGGGTTTGTAACTGTCAATTTTTGACAGGTTTCTATTTAATGTTTGCATTTTGTGGGTATGTTTGCAATGGAATAAAATTGTTGACATTATGCAGTTTTTGTTGATTTTTATTGTATAGCTCGGGCTATATTATCTCATTTTTTATATGGTTTTGTTCAAAAGGCTATATTGTTTCAATTTTTGATAGGGTGTTGTTGAGGAAAGAATATATTGCTTGTTAAAAGAAATATTGTTTCGTTTGCGCTTGCGTTATGTGGCTATCATTTTGCATAGATTTTGTGGCTACGGTTTTGTGGGTTTTTGTGTCTGGGTCACTATTGAAACCAATGTTGGTTGATTTGTGGCTTTCGTTTTGTGGTTATGGGTGAAACGTAATGAAATAGTTAATGTTGTATAGTCCATGTTTGGTTACATTAGGTATTGTTGATTATTGTTCTTTGTCTTAGGCTATATTGTATCATTTTGGATGAGGTGCTATTGAAAAGACTGTATTGTTTCAATTTTTGATAAGGTTTTTTTCAAAAAGGAGTAAATTTTTGATGGGTTTTTCACTGTTAATTTTTGAGAGGGTGATGTTGAGAAGGCTATATTGTTTCTATTTGTGATGATATTTTGTTGAGAAATAAGTATATTTTTACTTGGGTTGGTTACTGTGAATCTTTGTTGGTTTTTCTTTATGGGTTCCATTTTGTGGCTATGTTTGGAAAATAGTATAATTGTTAACCTTATGCAGTTTTTGTTGGTTGTTGTTGTGTATCCTAGGCTATATTGTTTCATTCTTGCCAAGGTGTTGTTGGGAAGTGTTTGAATTCTCGTAAGGTGCTCTTGGGAAAAGACTATGATAGCTTGGGTTATATTTTTGCATTGGTTTGTTACTATCCATTTTTTTGTGCTTTGTGTTATCAACAATGGGTTGATGTTATACAATTTATGTTTGTTTCCATTATGGATTGTTAATTATTGTTCTCTGGCTTAGGTTATGTTGTTTTATTTTCAATAGGGTCCTGCTAAAGAGGCTATATTATTTCAATTTTTGATAGTGTATTGCTGAAAAGGCTAGATTCTCTCAATTTTTGATAAGGTTCCATTCAGGAAAGAGTATACTTTAATATACATATATATACATATATACATATATATACATATATACATATATATACATATATATATATATATATATATATGTATATATAAACATGAATATATATGTATATATATTTATGTATGTGTAAATTTCTTGTCGGTTTTTGTTTATGGCTTGCATTTTATGGCTATGTTGGCAACATAATAAAATTGTTGGCGTTATGTAGTTTTTGATGATTTATGTTGTCTAGATCTGGCTATAGTGTGCCAATTTTGATAAGGTTGCGTTCAAAAGGATATATTGTTTCAATTTTCGATAAGGTGCTGTTGAGAAAAGACTATATTATTTGTTGAAATAAATATTGTTTTGTTTATGGTTGTGTTATGTGGCTATTGTTTTGGTTGGGTTTTGTGGCTACAGTTTTGTGGGTTTGTTCAACTGGGTTGCTATTGAAACCAATGTTGCTTAATTTATTGTTGTTGTAAATAAAGTCTTGTACCTCGTTAATTCATTACTAGGGGACTTATTTACACATGTTAAGTTTACTTAGGTCCTATGAAGGAATCTTTCTAGAAGGTGTTAGTTGTCATTAGTTGTTATCTTATCTTTGACTTTTACTACATGTGAACCTAGGTAAGTGTGATTTGTTGTCTCATGTCATATGATTAAGAAACTTGTCATAATCCTATGACATCTTGCATCTCACTTTGGCTATATAACCAAGAGGTTTCTCTCATTGTACATGAACAATCATATCCTTGAATCATATTGATAAGAATATAGTTTATTCTTGTCATATTCTATTCTCTCTTCTTTGTGCTTTTTATTTGGTCTCAAGATCTTGGCATCCATAGCCAGTTCTAACATGGTATCAGAGTAGGTTGGGTGCCATTGGAGAGTCTTTTTCTAAAGAGAGATACTATATTTGGGGGTGTTCCATTTTTGGCTCTTTATTGCAAGTTCAAATTGGAGCTTGTTGATACAAATCTAAGCTCACCATTGCATTCAGAAGGTTCGAGAAAGTTAATTTTTCCTTTTGTTTCATCCAAAATGGACACTTGAGGCCAAATCTATGAGGGTTTGAAGCAGAAGAGTGGTTGCTAGATCTAGAAGGTAACTACAATTTTGGAGCATTTTGGGTCAAATCCAACCTTTCCATTGTGTCTAGAAGGGAAAAAAACTCCAAGATTGACTATCAATTCATCTGATTCATAGCAGTTGTCCAGTGAGGCAATTCTTTTTTGCTCAAGGAGTCGTATGGCCCCCCAAGCGTCATAATTACGCCGGTATGAATTTTCAGAAAATAAATAAAAAATTTCTAGTTGAAAATTTTTGAATTTTTTTTAGAATAATTAAAAAGGCCGATTGTAGTTTTATTTGAAAAGTTTATATTTTAAAAAATCAAAATTTAAAATATATAGTTGAAGGTCTGCAGTACCCATCAGTGTACTTGCACTAGGTACTACTCATGTGTGGAATCCATGTGGTGAGTAGGAATTCAACCCTGCTAGCCCCACCTTCTACCGGCATGCCTCTTCACATTCAACGGGCTTCAATAATCTCATCGGTCGACTGTGTTGTAAAAAGCGGTGATTTTCTTTACATCTGAAGAATCCAACCATTTTAAATAAAAAGGGGCAAGTACTTTATTTAATTAAGAGGGTTGCAAATTAAGAGGGTTGTGTGCCTCTTTGTAATGGGAGTAGGGGAGTGGCCACGTGGCCCCCACTACACTTTTTAAATTTTTTATTAATTTTTTTAGGATAAAAAAAATTAAAATTGTAATTAACCAACACATAAATTATCTATTTCTGCTAAATTTGAAGACATCTTTGCTAAATTTGGCGGAAGAATAATTTTGAAAACTTTAGCCCCTTTACGGATGAAGTTTTCAATTTTGTAGTCTAACTTTGGAAGGTCATCACTCAATCATACAAGCTCCTTTTTCAGTGCAATTTTTTTTTATTTGGGCTATTTTTTTATGCTCTTTGTAGTGGTACAATAAAAATTTGGTTTTGGTGTCTATATTTTTCATAAATTGCAGATTCTCATAGGTGTTGTTGCTTCATCCTCATTTTGGGAACTTCATGAGCTCATATCTTGCTCCTACGGTAACATTTTTGGGTGCAATTTTTTTTGAAAGTGCATGAATTTATGTGTAACTTTAAGTGGTATGATCAGATTGATCTCATTTTGTACCAAAAATTATACTTGATTCTGTGGCCAAATTTGGCATTTCCATGTACCAAGATCAAGACCACTTCGCTATTTTTGACAAATGGAAACTGGAAATGCACTAAGTATAAAGTGCTAAATTAGATCTTTCTTGGGGGGTTTCATGATTGAGTGATTTGGGGGGGTAATTTTGCAATGATTTCTTGCATTCTTTTGTTTGGTTTGTGTTCTTGCAATGGGGAAATCTCAAATTAAACTTCTAAATCCACATAATTATGCTACATGGGGAAAATCAGTATGGAACTATCTCATGGGAAAATGTCTAATAGGATATCTAAAGGAAACCATTTCTCAACCTACTGATGCTTCAGAATTGGCAAGATGGGAGATTAATCGTGAAAAAACACTTGGATGAATATGTTCATTAGTCTCATTTGATTTGCAATTTCATATTGAAACATGCAAAACACCTAAACAAGCTTGGGAGACTTTTGAAAAATTATATGGTAAAATAGATAGAATTAGGGGACATCAGATTGATAATGATTGATGAATCTTGATCCTAAAATTTTTGACCACATCCAAGACTACATCTCCAAAATCAAGCAACTAAGAACACAATTGAAAGAATGAAGCATTGAAAAAGAAGATTTACAGTTGATTCTAAATGTGTTATCCAAGCATGGTCCTGAGTATTTAGTATTTTTTTCTAGCTTTCATACCCATCAACTTTCTATGGGAGCATCATATGTTGATCCTAAGTTTGATGACTTTTCCAATCTCCTAATTCAAGAGGAAGCTAAGTTAATGAACATGGGTCTAATCAAGTCTTCCAAGTCACAAGCATTGGTGGCTAGTGAGTCTAAGGTACATAAAGAATTAGGAAATCTTGATAAGAAGCAAAAGAAGAAAAAGAACAAGCCACATAAAGAACCAAAATCCTCATCAAAAGGAGAATCATCTAAGAAGGAGTGGCCTTTTTGTGCATATTGCAAGAAGGGTGGACATTAAGAACATTATTATTATAAGAAGGATATTGATGAGTTGAAGAATATTCTCAAAAAGAATCACAATGATTTTCCTTCTAGAATGTTTGAATCTTGTTCTCCTTGTACTTCAAAACAATATAAAAAGGACAAAGGTCAAGCATCTACATCAGGAAATAAAGGTCAAGCTCTTTGTGCTTTTTTAGGTTTAGGATCAGTGAGATGACTTCTAGATTTAGGAGCATCTCATCATATGACATCTTCACAGTCTATCTTCTCTTCATTTCAGCCTTGTACTATGTCTCCTATCTTGATGGGAAACAATACATACATGAGTGTAATAGGGAAGGGATCTATTAGTTTTGGGGACAACACTTTTCAGGATGTCTTGTGTGTTCCTCATTTGATGAACAATATTCTTTCCATATATTAGATTAGACATGGTGGAGATGGGAGAACTGTGGAGTTCACACCTGATTCAATCATCATTCAAGACTTGGAGAGTAGAGACATCATTACTACTGGGGTGGTTGATCATTCATCTCAATTGTATACCTTTGTAAACTTTTCTTCTGATGGTGACATTATTCCTTTGGCTATTGATGACAGGTATGTGCAGGATCACCATGGAAAAAATAGGCCCTTAAGTGGCAAAAAAATCAGAGTTAGGAAACTTGACGTAAAAATTTGAATAAGTTATCTATATTATTTCAAAAAAATGTAAGAATAGAATCTCTAGAAAATTGAATGTAGTTTCTAAACTACTAGGTTTATTTTAAAAATCTATTTGGTGAAAATTTGAAATTTCAATGCAAGAGTAATTTAAATTTTAGGGAAAAAATAAGAAGGTGTCTAACCCACCTAACCACAATAAAATGATAATATTTTTTTATAAGATTTTAGACATAAGTAGAGGAATCATGTCCAGATGTGATGCATATTTTTTTGTAATTTTTTTCCAAGTAAATAATTAATTATGAATTTTTTATTACAAATTTTAAAAAATATAAAAACTCGTATGTCTGACCACCTTAACTTTGCCAAAAATTCATGAAATTCAATTTTCATTTTTTTAATCCTATAGTATGTGAAGCATAGAATGTGATGCATGTTTTGGATTCAAAAAATGTGATACTATTTGAAAGCTATATATGTTTTTCAATCAACCTATCAATCAGGACTTTAGTTGTAATTCAAATAGGAAATGAATAATAATTATTTATTAAATTCAAAGTAAAGTATAATTTATATTGGTGGAAAGCTGAGAATCTCCTTTAAAAATCCTTTTCATTTCATCAATTTTGGGTAAAAAAAAGTTGTCAGCCACATACCCTACAAATACCCATCATATTGCCACTTTTTGGCCCATCATGATCCTGCACATACCCTGACACTTCTAGCATGAATCATGATTAAAAGGAGATATTTGGCTTCTTGAACTTGGGAGTTCTCACATCAGATCCAATACTTGAGCCATGCATTTCATATCCTCCATCTACTGTTGCAGTTGATGATGCTTGTGATTCCATAGTTTGGGTTCCTTATGATTCAGTGTATGTTCCTTATGATTCAGTGCAGTAGGACATACACAGTCTTCCAGATATGGATACTTGTGATGACTTCTTGAAAGGTATTTCAGACTTGTTTATGGATTCTCATCTTGTAGATTTGGAGGACATCATTGATAACATTCATCTTCTCTTTAATGAAGATGCTCCTTCTGTAGTTGTTGTGAGCGAACACCTTGAACCTCTTGTTCATTCTCTACATGATCATTCTTTGCAGTTTGGTGTTAGTGTGGATTCTTTTGGGCAGCATTTGGAGGAGGCTTCTTTGTCTTTAGAGGGGATATATCTATCTTTGGATCATGTTCTACATTCATCTCTACTAGATGTTGGATTGTCCTCTTCAGCAGTGTGACCTAGAATGCTTGTTTGGAGTGTGTTTTCTTTTGGCATTAACATGGAGACACTTGAGCATGCTTCAGAGACATCATCCATCATCCATCTTCTTGGCATCCTACATACATCCATGGTTTTATTTCTTCCCAAGGGGAGGAATGTTTTGGTGAGATTGGATCATCTTCAGCATTCAATGTCGAGCTTCTACCATCATTGCAGGAGACTCAACATTGAGGGGGGCTTGCCTTGTCTCTCTTCTACTTCTCTCTTATGGGGGGGTCTTTTTCCTCACATGGGGTAATTCTTATCATTTTATCATTTTATTGTGGCTAGGGTGGTCCAATAGACACCTACTTATTTTTTCCCTAAAATTGAAGTACTATTGCATTGAAATTTCAAATTTTCACCAAATAGATTTTTTTTAAAAATAAACTTGATAGTTTAGAAACTAAATTTAATTTTCTATAGATTCTATTCTTACATGTTTTTTAAATAATATAGATAATTTATTCAAATTTTTACATCAAGTTGCCTAATTCTGATTTTTCTAAATTTTTCTCTACTTAAGGGCCTATTTTTTTCATGATGATCTTGCACATACCCTAATAATCTTCTACTCACTAAGTTTCACTTTAGGGGGGGTGTTGGCGTAAATAAAGTCTTGTACCTAGTTAATTCATTACTAGGGGACTTATTTACACATGTTAAGTTTACTTAAGTCCTAGAAAGGAATCTTTCTAGAAGGATTTAGTTGTCATTAGTTGCTATCGTATCTTTGAATTATACTACATGTGAACCTAGGTAAGTGTGACTGGTTGTCTCATGTCATATGCTTAAGACAATTGTCATAATCCTATGACATCTTGCATCTCACCTTGGCTATATTTAACCAAGGGGTTTCTCTCATTGTACATGA
Source organism: Sequoia sempervirens (assembly GCA_007258455.2). Taxonomy (NCBI): domain Eukaryota; kingdom Viridiplantae; phylum Streptophyta; class Pinopsida; order Cupressales; family Cupressaceae; genus Sequoia; species Sequoia sempervirens. The sequence continues at coordinate 72,324 of VDFB02020519.1, read as the reverse complement.
ACAATCATATTCATAAGAATACAATTTATTCTTGTCATATTCTATTCTCTCTTCTTTATGCTTTCCATTTGGTCTCAAGATCTTGGCATCCATATCCAATTCTAACACTTATGGCTTTCATTTTCTAGTTATGGTTTGAACGTAATAGAATAGTTAATGTTGTACACTTTATGCTTCATTGCACTGGGTATTGTTGATTATTGTTCTCTGTCTTAGGCTATATTGTTTCATTTCTGATAAGGTGTCAATGAAAAGGCTATATTGTTCCCATTTTTTGATAAGGTTGTGCTTAGAAAGAAGTATATTTTTTGGATGGGTTTGTGACTTTTAATTTTCAAGAAGGTTCTATTGAGAATGCTATATTGTTTCAATTTTTTGATAGGGTTCTATTGAGAAATGAGTATATTTTAACTTCAGTTTGTTTTTGTGAATCTTTGTGGGTTTCTATTTATGGATTCCGTTTTGTGGCTATGTTTGGAACGGTATAAAATTGTTGTTGTTATGCAATTTTTGTTGGTTGTTGTTCTATATCTTGGGCTATATTGTTTCCTCCTCAAAAAGGTTGTTGTTAAGTAGTCTTCCATTTCTTGTTAAGGCATTGTATTTTTTGTCGATTGTTGATGGCTAGTTTGGGTTGTTTTTCTTCCTTGGTTTTTTACTATGTAGTTTTTTTTTGCTCCCTTCGACTATCCCTCTTCCAGTTTTCTTTCTATGCATTATGTACTTTCCCCACCACCTACGAAAAAAGGGCACAAATTATCTTGCACAATAATTTTGTGCTTCTTTTGCATCCATCGAGCCATGCAAAAAAACACAAAATAACTTGCAACCACCTTCACATAAATTCCATAGCCAATGATTGCACTTGCACCTTCACAAAATCTTTCCCTCCCTGCTCACAGCTAATATATATATGTATATTTGTGTGTGTGTGTGTGTGTGTGTATATGTGTGTGTATATATGTATATATATAGATATGTATATGTATATATATGTATATATATATATATATATATATATATATATATATATATATTCCTTTTGTTTTGTGGTGATGGTTGGTATGGAATAAAATTGTTAATGTTGTACAATTTATGTTTGGTTACATTGGGTGTTGTTGATTATTGTTCTTTGTCTTATGCTATATTGTTTCACTTTGGAAAAGGTGAGTTGTTGAAAAGGATATATTGTTTCAACTTATGATATGCTTTTGTTAAGAAAGGACTCTACTTTTGGATGGGTTTGTTACTGTTAACTTTTGAGGAGGTGTTGTTGGGAATGCTATATTGTTTCATTTTTCCAAAAGGTTTTGTTGAGAAATGGGTATATTTTTTCTTTGGTTTGTTACTGTGAATATTTGTGGATTTCTCTTTATGGCTTGCATTTTGTGGCTATGTTTGGGATGCAATAAAATTGTTAATGTTATGCAACTTTTGTTGGTATTGTGATTTTTTGTGAGCTCCTTTTAATGGATTCCATTTTCTCTTTATGTCTACAACATAATTTTTTTTTAAAGATGATGCACATTTTGTAGATTGTTGTTGGGTGGCTTGGGTTATATTCTTCCATTGGTTTGTTACTTTACATTTTTCCCAGCTTTGTGCAATGAACAACATGTGTGTATATGTGCATCTAACTTCAGATATATATGTTGGAAGATGAAATACTCTACGAGGGGGGAGGGTGAATCATAGTATTATAAATTTTTTACTTTTACCTTGAATTACAATTTGAACTAAGACCTTGAAAAAAATTTATGTAACCTTTTAATTTTAGAGTGAATCATGGATGTAACTTTTTAATCACATAGTGAACATGGATAGGTCAATGAAATTTAAAAATAGAATGACTAATCACAAACACTTTACTTAACCATGTCAAAGCAATCAACAATACAATATTCCAAAAGGAACCAATTAAGGTTTATAATGTATTCCACATTAAATAAATCAATATGCTTATGAACACTTCAATATTGATTATCAAAGAAAGGTCACCTTATAATGCCCATATAGAAACTAGTTAAATGGCAATTCTAAAAACAATAACACCAAATCCTCAACCCTGAAGAGAGAAACATGTCAGCCAAGAACAGTAAACCAGATATGTCAAAATGAGTTGGCATATACCTAAACCTTGATTGACCCTGAAAGAATGATATCCCTGCTTATGAGAACAACATGACAGATATTAGTACTAGAGTCAATAACCATGTAACCACAAAAATACCCATCATCATATAACTGAAATCTGAAAAGCAATATAACTGAGCAAGACCACAAATTAGAGCCAATCACTGTAACTGATAAGTAACACAATGATGCCATGATTCCAAGCATAGAATTATGATCAAAGCCATGAATGACCACCAATGATGATGTACCATGTAATACCCAAGCCAATCAATATGTACCAAAAGCTGAAATCTGAGACCATGGACAACAACTGTCTATGAAGAAATCACATTACCAAAGCCTTTTCCAACATCAAGGAAAAACAATCACAATAAAAAACTGAAAGCCAACAAACTCCCCCTTTGTCCTTGATGGAAAAAATTTGAACCACCATTTTCTCCCCTTTTTTGTTAGGACAAAGGAAAAATAGCAAAGAATAGGGGGTGTCAGAAAAACAATATCAATGCAATGTGATCCAATATCAAATGTCGATCTAAACCAAAGCTTTTTACAAAGTGATTGACCACAATAAAAGAGTTTCACAACTTGTGTAGTTTAAATAAACATAAGATGTGTCACTCAAATATCATCTTACAAAATATACGTCAATCTAAACCTGAATAACCATGCCATATATCTGAAATAAAATATATACCCTGCAGCAAATGCATGCCCTAAAACAAACACATATCCTACTATAATGAACATATGGAAAACATCAGTACCACCATATGAAAACTAAAAACAACTAAAAGTAAGTGCTTTCCATGAACCATGTGAATCAACTGTATACAATATGTGCCACCCAGATCATATAAAAGTGTCATCAAAGCTAGTGTTTTCATCAAAGAAAAACAATCACGATAAACATTTGAAAGATAAATAACCAATGAATCATGTTGCAAACACAAATAGAGTAGCAAATGAAAATAGAACCATGCTCCCCCTACAAAGAAGCTTCACATAAAAATTGGTAAAAATATTCCCTTTTTAGTACCATATTTAGTGGTCCAATTAACAATGAACTGAAAGTCACCATTTCTTTCCTCAAAGACTCTATATCTTTGATTCATCAACTCACTACACATTTCTCCATGAATGAAATATCATAATAGAATATTGTCCAATCCAAAATATAGTATGGTGATAGACCAATCGAATTTATTGACAAATGAAACACTGCAATATACTACTGCCAAGGAAATATAACAAGGTTTATATACATCAAACAAGTAGATACAACTACACACTTAAAACTTACTTATTGAACCAATAGTATGAATATTAGGCCAACACATTTTCATTGTATCAAACCTTGTTCTTCAGAAAACCACTAAAGCTCCTTTCATCCTGAGCACCATAAAATGACATAAAATAATCAAATCTGTATCACACAATCCACATCACATCTATATACAAGATTCAAGTCATAATATAACTCCAAACAACTAGAGTCTGACAAGCAACATTCCCTGTTAATGTCTTTCAGCTGAATACCTTTATCATTACTTCAATTTAGACTTCAAATAGCTCACTATCCATTTTTATGCAAGATAACTTCAACATAACACTTCACTGACTTCATAGAATTTCATTTACCAAATCACAAATCTTTGAAAGATAGACTTAGGAAAGCACATAAAATGATTAGACATAGCATCATTGACTTCATGAAATTACATTGTTAAACAAAATAAGTATATCATATTATATAAAATTGAATACAGTGTAGACTAGATCCAATGAAAGGTGTCTCCTCTTCAATACTTGTGTTTCTTACACACACACATCTCCATTTCCATGCTTATGTAGTTTCATAACATCAAATATTAAAACCATTGGATAACAAGCCAATAACATGTTGTTTTCAGAACAGATTACTCAATAGAGTGTATAGAGAATGCAATGATAATTAGATGCTCATGAAATAAACTTTCTATTCCAATATCATCACTTACCATGAAAAAATATTGACATTTCAAGTTTATAGACCACCCACTGCATACCAAACTTTATACACAAATTCAAATTCCATCTTGCTAAAGGTAATTCTAAGCTGCTTATGATATGCATCACAAAAATTGTGTCCCTTTACATTCAACTTTGAAATTATCATCAAAACTCTACTAGGTATGCAACTTATTGAGAAATTCATCCAAGTTAGCCAAAACCTTCACACCTATTCCTATTATGATCCTGTTACCAATAAAAATTATCAAGCTACTGTTATGTTGATTGCTACACACATCACAACACTTGTTCCATAGTTATCCTGTCAAAACATAATGACATCCTTGATACTTTGAGATCCATTTATGACATGAATATTTGTATGAGAATCCTGAAGAATACTATCATGTATGTTGTCAGTCATGTACTAAAATTCATCAAACAACTGCGGCAACAATCACAAAGAAAGTAGTATTTACAAACCAATCTAGTAATGCTTCTATAAACTATTTGCAGAAGAGAAAACAATATCTCAACTCAAACACAATCTAACTTCTTTGTTATAAAAGATTACTAACCATAGATATACCACTATTCTTTCAAACTTATCACATGGGTATGTGCAAGATCATGATGGGCCAAAAGTGGCAATATGATGGGTATGTGGCTGATGGCTTTATTTTAACCCAAAATTGATGAAACAAAAAGGGTTTTTAAAGGAGATTCTCAGCTTTCCACTAATATTAATTATGCTTTACTTTGAATTTAATAAGTAATTATTATTCATTTTCTATTCAAATTATGACTAAATTCTTGATTGATAGACTGATTGAAAAACATCTATAGCTTTCAAATGGTATCACATCTTTTAAATCCAAAACATGTATCACATTCTATGCTTCACATACTATACGATTAAAAGGAAAAATTAATTTCATTAATTTTGACCAAGTTAAGGTGGTTAGACATACGAAGTTTTTATATTTTTAAAATTTGTAATAAAAAATCATAATTAATTATTTACTTGGAAAAAAATTACAAAAAATATGTATCACATCGACATGAGTCCTCTACTTATATCTAAAATATTAAAAAAATATTATTATTTTATTGTGGTTAGGTGGTTTAGACAAACACCTACTTCTTATTTTTTCCTAAAATTTAAGTACTACTACATTGAAATTTCAAAATTTCACTAAATAATTTAAAAAACCTAGTAGTTTAGAAACTACTTTCAATTTGCTACAGATTCTATTCTTACATATTTTTGAAATAATATAGATAACTTATTCAAATTTTTACAACAAGTTTCCTAACTCTGATTTTTTTGATTTTTTTACCACTTAAGGGCCTGTTTTTTGCATGATGATCCTGCACATACCCACACATGGTCCATGAAGCAGACACCAAAACTTCAAAATCTACTTGTTCCATTACATTCTAAAAAACTCCTTGGGGATAGAATAAAAAACTTTGGATTACTCCCCTAAAGCCAAACAGTCATTAAATGCTAAGAAATGATCCTTGTGCATCATGCACAAGACTAAGTCCTCCCTTCTCCTTTTCTTGCTTTCTTCTCCAAACCTATATAGTCCCTTTCTTTTTATTGCTCAATGTATCTACCTGTTGTTGCTTGGTTAAGGTATCTGTCCTTTTATTATGTCTAGATGATCTCATCAAATGATTTCTACAAGATTGAGCTCTATGTCCAAGACAATTACATCTAAAACATATGACATTATGATCTGAACCAAAAGAACAATAACTTCTTCTAGGTATTCTATAAGAACTTTCATTATCATTCTTATCATTCCACCAACAGTTAGTTGCTACATGACCAGATTTGTGACATATATAACATATAGTGCAACTATTCTGATTTGACGAACTATAATTATTTCTAACATATCTTTCACAATCTCTAGCCCTATGTCCATAAACATGACATGAATAGCAGTAACCATGGAATTGGGAATAATTATACCTTGTTGATTGACATTCCCTGATAGATGAGAAATCTATAAATTTGTTAACAGCCTTGCTTTCTATTTCTAGAGTATGATTGTTCAAGTCTATTTTCTTCTTAGGAGTCTTCCTAACCTTGAAACTTTTTCCACCTTTGTTGCAAAGACTATTTCATGTTGAGACTCATCTTGAACTCTTGAACTTTTACCTTTTTCATATCCCACTCTTGTAGGATCCTTAGAATGCTTTTTCTTTCCAATCATCTCATTCAACAAATTAGTGCTATGATCAAATTTCTAACTTTTATCTAATTGAACCTTAACACTTTCAAGTTATTTTCTCAATGTAACTACTTCTCCTTCAAGTTTTAGACACTCAATCTTTTTAACCTCCAAATCAGACCTTACAACATCTGCTATCCTTTTACATTCTTCAATTTCAACTTTCTGACTTATAATCATATCATCTTTAGGAGTTAGTTCTTTTAACAAGGAATCATTATCTAAACTTTTCTTCAATGAATTAATCTCATTTTCTAGTTTATTACACAATTCATCCTTGTATTTTAACTTGGCTTCCAATCCCTCTTTAGTCTTTTTTCTATCAACCATTTGGGATTTCATAAATTCAATAATCATTTTATCATCATTATTATCTTGTATTACAACTTTATTAACACTGGCACTTTCTTCTAGGCATACCTAAAGATCCTGATTTTCTTTCCTAAGCCTTTTAAGTTCATCTAAGGCAACAAGCAGTTCTTCCTCCAAATCAACCTCAAATTCATCACCTTCATATTCCTTTTCACTTACTAAGTGAATTTATTCTTCTCCAACTACAGGATCACATTTCTAAGTATTAACGAGTAGGGATATTGCTTGATGCAGGAGCATCCAGTGGTGTAAGGGCAATCTTGCATCACCCAAAAATAGTTAAATTTCAAGTTTATCATTTTTCAGATGTTTTTACATTTTTGGATACCCTTTTCATCGTAATGAAATTCTCAATTTACATTTTTTATTTTCTATTCCTGGGTTGAAAGATATTGCAGTTTTAGTTTCCCATATTTGCATCTGAAAATCTTCCAAGTTGGATTTGAGGCACTTAGAGCTTCCGGAATGGCCCCAAAATTTGCCAAAATTGGCATAGCTAATTTTGAGCGTGTTCTTGACTTCGAGACCTTTCCAATGGTTCAAACAGTTTGTGAATCAGAGCCCCGAATCAAAAGTTATGGCCTCGGGAAGTTGGCGCACTTTCTAGAAGATACAATTGCAAATGTTCTTTTGAAATTTGAACTTCAAGTTGTAATTCTCGGCGCCAAACCGCCTAAACTTAAATTTTAATATTTTTTTGGCTACAAACTAAAGAGGAGCTCTATTTATGCGCGGGTTTCTAGTATTTTTGGGTAACTTTTTGGGGGACAAGCTTGCATATTGCGAAAGGGTGATTCTGTAGCTTTCTGTAACTTGCATGTGTTGTAAAACTTGGGGATTTGAGATCCTCTGCATGTAAGAAGTTCCATTTTCTGAATAATAAAATTATTCTCTTGTTTGTGGGTTATTTTTTGTGTCTCGGGTTGTGCCCTCATCATTGCTTGAGACAAAACTTCACTAGACTTGACACTAGTGTTTTTCTTTTGAATTCTATTTCTTTTACACTTACCCATAGTACTCAGGTGAAGCCACAATAGTGGTTTAAAATTTGATGGAGGAAGGAAAATTGAGAAAAAATGACCCCATGGCAAAAAAAGTGATTTTAGGGGTTCATACAAACCTAGAAGTTTGACCAAACCAAACAGGAGTTTGACCAAACCTGGGTTCGAGTGAACCCCTTAAACTTTTTTTCACCAAAAAACAAAAAAAAGCATATGAAAGGGGTTCGAGCGAACCCCCTTGAGGAGGTTCACTCGAACCTAGGTTCGAGCGAACCATGGTTTGAATGAACCCCTAGGGGTTTGCTCAAACCCCTATGGGTTCATATGAAACCCCCTAAATCGTCATCCCCTCCCTAAGATGCAAAAAAAACCTAAAATTTTGCACTTCGGAGCTTGGGTTGAGGATGAAAATGGAGGAATCTTCACAAACCCAACTGGAATCAGGTATTCCTCACAATGAGCTATCCAACGAATATAATTTTAATATATTTTTTATTATGTATTTGTTTTTTTAGTTTTATTAAACATAAGTTTTTCATCGAAAATGAAGGTCTTTGTTCTGCACATGTGGAAAAATAGTAGATTATCAAAAAATAAAAATAAAAAAAAATCTAAGTGCACCAGATATTGAAGTCCTTGATCAACAAAAAAAAATAATGAATTTCGATATATACAAAAAAAGTTATGCATTATACGGTTGCGCTATGTCTGAATTGTAATTGGTTTGACTTCAAAACTTGATTAAAGAAAAAATATTCAATAAAAAATTGTCTAACCAAGTGGAAGCACTAGATATCAAAGTTATGAATCTAAATTTGAAAGAACTAGAATTTTATCCTTCATGGAAAAAAAGTTATGTTATACGGTGTGTGTCACTTTTTTAAAATGTTGTTTTTTGAAAAAAACCAGTTTTCGTGGGAGATGGAAAAAATAAGTGCAATCTAATTCCAAAAATTTTGAAAAAAATATTTTTAGAATCTATAGACAAAATGTGACAAGACTCTAGTTTTCATCATCTTCAAATTATTCATGGTTTAGCTGCTATAGGTGCCCAAATGTGAAGATTTAGTTAAAAATAATAATTTTAGTGCCTAGTTTGGCCAAAAATTGTAAACCACTATTGTGGGATCACCCACTCCTCTTATCAAGAACTTGGTTGAACTTAAATTGGTTAGGCTTATGTAAAAGTCTAGCTCTTTACACCAACATCAATCAAAATCATATATGTTTTCACAAAACACATAGACTATACAAAAAAACAGAAAAACCTTCTCAAACTTGTGACATATTTAACAAACTTCCAAGACTAGAATCAATCCTAGGTTGATTAGACCTATACGAGGACCCTACGCTCTAATACCAATTGTTGGAAGATGAAATAATCTGAGAGGGGTGGGGTGAATAAGAGTAATATAATTTTTTTACTTTCAACTTGACTTTCAATTTGAACTAAGACCTTGAAACAATTTTGTGTAGCCTTTTAATTACAGAGTGAATCATGGATGTAACTTTTTAGTTGCAAAGTGAACATGGACAGGTCAACAAACTTTAACAATAGAATGACTGATCACAAAGACTTTACTTAACCATTTCAAAGCAATCGACAATACAATATTCCAAAAGGAACCAATTAAGGTTTATAATGTATGCCACATTAAATCAATTAAGATGCTTATGAACACTTCAATATAGATTATAATAGCAAGGTCACCTTATAACTCCCATATAGAAACTAGTTAAATGATAATTCTGAAAACAATAACACCAAATGCTCATCCCTGAAGAGATAAAAATGTTAGCCAAGAACAATAAACTAGATATGTCAAAATGAGCTAGCATATACCTGAACCTTGAGTGACCTTGAAAGAATGATATATCTCTACTTATGAGAACAACATGGCAAATATTAGTACTAGAGCCAATAACCATGTAACCACGAAAATACCCATCATCATATAACTAAAATCTAAAAAGCAATATAAATGAGCAAGACCACAAATCATAGCCAATCACTGTAACTGATAAGTAACACAATGATGCCATGATGACAAGCATATAATTATGATCAAAGCCATGAATGACCACCAATGATGATGTACCATGTAATACCCAAGTCAATCAATATGTACCAAAAGCTGAAATCTGAGACCATGGCCATCAACTGTCTATGAAGAAATCACATTATCAAAGCCTTTTTTGACATCAAGGACAAATAATCATAATAAACAACTGAAATCCAACAATATATATGTATATTTATATATATGTATATATATACATGTGTATATATATATTTACATATATGTATATATATATGTATATACATTTGTATACAAACATGCATATATATCTATATATATATATGTATATATATATATATGTGTGTGTGTGTATGCATATATATCTATATATGTATGTATATATATGTACATGTATATGTATATATAATGTCCATAACATTGACTATTTTGTTGCATTGCAAGCATTGACGGTAAATAGAAGCCACAAATCAAACAATATAGCCTAAGGTGGACATCAACTGCATAACATTAACTATTTTATTCCATTGTATGTATATATGTATATATGTGTGTGTGTGTATATATATGTATATATATATGTGTATATATATGTATATGTATGTCTACATATATATGCATATGTATATATATGTATATATGTGCATATATTTCTTTATATATGTATGCATATATATATGTGTGTGTGTGTATGTGTGTGTGTGTGTATGTATATATATGTGTGTATATATATGTATATATATGTATACATAGATATGCATATATATATGTATATATATGTATGTATATATATATGTATATATATGTATGTATATATATGTATGTATATATATATGTATATATATATGTATATATATGTATATATGTATATATCTACATATATATGAGCTATATATGCATATATACCTACATATGTATGTATATATGTACATGTATATATAATGTCCATAACATTTTCTATTTTGTTGCGTTGCAACCATTGACTGTAAATAGAAGCCACAAATGAAACAATATAGTCTAAGGTGGACATCAATAGGTAACAATGCCTTATGCAAAACAACATGAACTACATAACATTAACTATTTTATTCTATTTCATCCATTGCCACATAACGCTAGATATCATAGCTACAGGCCTATTCAAAACCTTTGCTAGAAAGGTTGGACCATATACAGGTCATGTGTATATATATTCATATGTATATATATGTATGTGTATATATATCTATATATGTATATATGTATATATATGTATATGTGTATATATATGTATATGTGTATATACATTGCATCCATCTTGGTCAAAATTTTTGTCAACCTTCCTATTTTAGAGACTTCTGGTGGCCAGGGAAAAGTTGGCGGATGGGTTATAACTTTGATTGGAATTTTCATCATCCTACCGATTTATTACCCTTTCGATGGTCATGGAAAAGGTGGTGGAGGTGCTTGTTGGCTTCCTTGGGAATAGGGTGGCATATTCCTCATCGTCTGGATATAGAATGTGCCAAAATTAAACGTTGGGTTGCATCAACATCAATTGTCATATGCTTTGCATGTACTAGAGATGGTTGTAATAACACCTGCTATTTAATGCCTCAGGGAACTGTACGAATGTCTAGGGAATTTTCAATAAGGCATTGTTTGGTGTCATTCTGTTGCTATACCTACTATCAAAGATGTGAGGGAGGAGGGTAAGCTTCTATGAGGGTGCAAGCTCAATCAAGCTTTGTGTAGCTCCTATGAATGTGAGTGGAGGTTATTTTGTGTTTTTTTTCATATGGCGATGGTTACAAAAGAAAAAAAATAGTGTCTCCTGTGATAATATTTTTCCCAATCTTTGTGTAGGAAAGCTAGCAGGAAGAGGTTTGTTTGAAGCAAGTGGAAAGAGGTTATTTTTTGTGGAAACACTTAGCGATATTGTTTTCTTTGTTTCTTGTGGACTGCTTTATGATTCTAGCAGTGGTTGCCAATTTTTTTTGCCTTCCCTAATCTACATTGTTTCATTTTTGATAGTGTGTTGTTGAGAAGGCTATATTGTTTCAAGTTGCAATAAGGTGGTGTTGAGAAAATATTACTTTTTTGCATGGATTTTTAACTTTAAAACCAATATTGTTTCATTTATGGTTTCCATTTAGTCATTATGGTTGCAATGCAATGAAATAGGACTCATTGCTATATAGTCTATGTTGAATGTTGTACCCTATATTGTTAGTTGATAGTCTATTTCTATGTACCTTGGTCGGAATTCCTGTGAACCTCCCCAATTTTCTGAACTTTCCTGTGGGCATGGAAAATGTGGCGGATGGTCTTTTCTTTCAAAAAAACTTTGGCTAGAATTCACATCTACCTCCCATTGTTTATCCTTGTTGGGGTCATGGGAAAGGTGGCAGAGGCAGTTGTTGGCTACCTTGCGGATAGGGTGGCATATTTCCCATTGCGTGGATAAAGAAGGCCATGAAAATTAAACGCTAGCTCACACCAACATTGAATTTAGAATGCTTCTCGTGTCTTGGTGATGGTTGTGATAGCACTTGCCATTGATTTGCTTGTGGCTTCCATTTAGTGGTGATGGTTGCAACGTGGCCAAATAGTTAATCGTGTGTAGCTTAAATTGTTTTCCATAAGGCATTGTCACTGTCCCTTTTCTAGCATTGGCTAGGTTGTTTCATTTTCATTTTCATAGTGTTGGAAAGAGTATTTGAATTGTCCCTTTAATAGCTTCAAAAAGGTGTTGAACACATGTATGTGGCAGCCAGTGTTCTTTAGTATGTTTAATACAAATCCTATTGTTATAAGAATTCCTTTTCAAGAATGAAAAAAATAACAAATTTGTTTCGAAATAAATAACTATCTTCTCAAAACAATCAATTTGAATGTTTGGTTTCCCTTTGTAAATAATGTCTTGTTTAATATATATTTCTTATTAAAATGAGTTACACATGTAAATATCTATTTATATAGAGGCTGCTATATCTAAAAAGATGTGTATACCATATTTTTTTCCTTGCTATGCAACTGGATTGTTTAAAATTATAAAGAGAGCAAACATCCAGACTAAATTTTCCTTCATTTTCATGAACGAAAAGGCTATGAGTTCAAATATTTTGTTGACTATAATATATTTCCTAGCCAGAAGCAAGGAATTATTATAGGCAACAAAAGGTTTGAATTCGTAGCCTTCTTAGCCAGTCAATTGAGGGAAAATTTTGTGTGGATGTTTTCTCTCTTGAACGTTGGATGGTATTGACATTAGTTGTTGTATGGTTTGCATGTGTTGGCGATGGTTGTGATAACAGCTATCGTTTATTCAATTGTGCCAACCGTTTTGTGGTTATGGTTGCAGCATAGCCATATGAATGATTTGTTTTCCTTTCTAGATAATGTTTTCTTTAATATATAAGTCTTATTGAAATGAAGATGATTTTGGTAGTTTTGCTTATAATAATATGTTCAAAATTAAATTATTGCAAAATAGAATGATTCAAAGGTGCATATTTCTTTCCACTGTTGGTTGATATCTTGCATTCCGCTTTTGTAGACTTTGCATCTAATACTTGTTGAAGCACTAAAACACTTTGTGTTGTTTTCCATAGGGAATTGTTGTTTGTTCTTCTGTTGGATTGAATAAATTGTTTCATTTATCATTTCAATTATTCTTGTTGAAAGAATAAAGACATTAAGGTTCAATGAAGATGATCTTGCTAGTTTTTCTTATAATAATGTGTCCAGTAGTTGATTATTGGAAAGTAGGATGGCTCAAAGGTGCAACATTTAATACTTGAGTGACAAACTAATGGATAAAAATAACCCAAGCTAGCGAGCAATAGAGCACAAAAGAAGACTAGATTATGTTAAGAATTATATTCTGTTGCAAAAATAGCAAGAAAATGGAGGTCATAGAAAGAATCCCACAAAAAAATTAAAATTAACAAACCCATGCAAATCGCTAGCTTTTCTTGCAAAAAAGAATTGGGAAAAAATTATCATAGGTGACACTTTTGTTTTGGTTTTATAAACATCACCGCCTGCAAAAAATATAAAATATCCTCTAACCACCTATACATAAGTGACTATTATACAAATATATCCATAGGTGGTCTTCAAACAATAAAATACTATGTGTATCTAATGCCAGTGACACAAAAACCTACAGATAGGAAATATAAAGTCAGAAAAAACAAAATTTGGCCTACTCTCAACCCTATCATATTGGGTCATTAAGCATGATCGGCTCTCACCAAACCCTTGAGCAAGAACATACATTGTTCACCACTTTGTTCAATGGTCAAATCAATCTTTCTTATGACACTTACTATATAGTCTATCATTCTAACAACTCCTTTTTTGAGGCTCAAGAAATAATAACTAGGAAAGTGTATTTAATGCATGCTTGTCCTCCTTGCTAACAACTATCTTGAACAACAAGCTAAACCCACATAATGACACCCAACAATGTGTTATAAAAAATTGAAACAATATAGCATTTTTCCCAGTAGGACCCTTTGAGAAACAAACCAATATAGCCATAGGGCAATGCCCTTTCAAAAATTGTGCAGGTATTTGCTATCTTCTTGACTGCTTGAAAAGGAAGCTACTACTTATAGCCATTGCAACTACATTGAAACCATACAATGATTAATGTTGATGCCATTTCACTGGCCTTCTCTATTGATGCAACAAATACTTTTTGTTTAAAAATAAAAAAAAATCTACCACCTTCATTTCTAGGCCACACTAAATGGAGGCCAAAAATGACACAATATAACCTAGTGTAGACAACAATAGTGAAAAGTGTGTTGTGCAAGACAATATCAACTACATAACATTCACTATTTTATTGCATTGCAACCATCGCCACAAAATGAAAATCATAAATTAAACAATATTGGTATCAACTATTAGCCATATGGTGAATCCCACACAACCCTGGAAAACACAGTAACAAACCCATGCAAAACCAGTGCTGCAAAATATGAACTATGAATCAAACAATATTGGTTTGAATAAACTATATAATCTTTTCCCAATAAAACCTTACCAAAAAGGAAACAATATACCCTAAGGTAGAGAACGACAATCAACACTACCTTACAGAAAATAACACAACCTGTATAACATTAACCATTCCATTTTGTTGCAACCATGGCTACAAAAATATTACTTCCAACATCGACGCATATGGAACACCCACAAAACACAAAAAGCTTGTAGTAACAGACTAATTCAAAGCCTCCACCGCAAAATGTGAACCATAAATGAATTAATATTAGTTTCAACAACAACCAAGATGGAAAAACTCACAAAAAACACATGAGATTAACTTTTTTTCAACGATTGGTGCAAAACAAAAGCCATAAATGAAACAATGTAGTTTGTAAATATATATGCTTGTGGCAGGTTATATTGTATGAGTTCCCACCAATGCCTTATTGAAAATTGTGTAGACATTCTCTATATTGTCTGAGGGCTTTAAGGGAAATTTTTTCTTGCAACCATTGGTGCTACATGAAAAGCATACAACAATTAATGGCCATGCCATTTCATTGGCCTTCTCTAATAGCACGCCAAACACTTTTCATTTCAATATCAAAGAACAGTGCACCCCTAGTTTTGGATGGGTTTGTTGCTGTGAATTTTTGTGTTGTTTAGGTGTTGCCATGTGATGTAGTGCTTCATTATACTTTTCTTGTGTGCACATATATATGTATATAAAATTATATGTAGACAACATTCATATATACTTTGGTTTATAGTAAGCATAAGAAGAATCAATTTTCCTACGTACAATGTGTTGAAAAGCTCTGAGAAGTTACTCAAGGAAGAAGTTCTATAGAGATGGTGGCATCAATGTTTGATATAGGACTGGAAATATGGTTTACAATTCCAACAATGCTTCAGTTAGTGTCACTGTTGTTTGTAGTTGCTATGACATACATCCAAATCTGCACACACCATTGTTCATCAGTGTTACCTTTGCAACAATGCTCTATGGAAATTGACACAAATTGTATATCATTACATTTCCATATCTACTTTTTGTGTTTACATATATATGTGCAATATATTGCTACAAATCTAGCGAGGGAGTGCAATTATTGTGTTATGCTAAAAAACACATAATAGGTTGCAGCCATCTTCATAGAAATTCCACAATAGATAATTGGAGTTCTATGTTCACAACCATTTGTCCTTCTCGCTCGCACCTCTAATAGAAGGTGATTCCACACAACCAGATGCAACAATGCCTTGTTGAAAATTGCAAAGAAATTTGCTATCTTTTCTGAGGATTTTAATGGTAGATGTTACGTATAATGTACATAACATTGACTATTTTGTTGTGTTGCAATCATTGATGGTAAATGGAAGCCACAAATGAAACAATATATCCTATGGTGGACATCAACAGGAAATAATTTCTTATATTATTGACAATGAGGGAACATAAATACAAATTATGTGCTTTAATCACATAGTAGAATTAAATTATGATAGGGTTGAGGTGGGTCGTACTTATTATGTGTTAGAGGGATTGGTGAGATAGGTAGACATGAAATGTAATAAGTTAAACAGCTAGATGGAAATCATTTTGGATCAAAACTCAATGTTAAAATGTTGTGATGATGAGGCCTTTATGCCAGAGAAAGTATTTAAATTCATCCCATTAAATGAAATTGCAAATTACACAAATAATAGCTTGATTGATGTTATTGGCACTATGGTGCATGTAGGAATAGTATCAACTATACAAAGAAAGGATCAGTCCCAAACAATTTGGAGGATTATTAAACTTAATGATTTGTCATCCTTTTCAATTGATGTTAATTTGTGGGGCTCCAATTGGGAAGCAAAGGGTGATGAGTTGGAGAGGTTGTACACCCCTGGTTTAGCTCTAATCCTTCCTATTAAAAATGCATGTGTTGGGTACTTCAATGGAGCAGTTCTGAACATAGCCATAGGGACTCTTCTATATATAAATCCTGACATACCAGAAGCACAACCCTTGATCCAATGAGGACATATTGATCCACCTACTGCTGAGCCCCCCTGGATTGTGCCTTGAAAGGTTGCTTTGGGAAATGGCAGAGTCACTATTGCATATATCTTGGATCACTACCTTGGCTTTCCAGAAACTTTGCAGGCTACTCTCAAGGCAACAGTAAAATATATAAAAACTGATGCATTCTATTACGCTATATTTTTGTTGTAGGTGAATGGCAAGAAATGCAAGAAAATGTGTGAACAATCCAACAAAAATACATGGTTTTTCCCTAAATGCTAGGAAACAATAGTTGACTATTACTTTCGATATTTATTGCAGCTAAAGATGGAAGACCACACAGGTGGGCTTTGGGAAACTGCTTTTGACAAAGTTGTGACAAGCCTATTGCAAATGTCAGCAAAACAATTTTACATGTTGCAATATGAGTCTACCACTACAATGATTGTTGTGTTTGTTATCAATTTTGTCACCTACACCTCATTTTTTTCACTATTCTTATGAAAACTCAGACTTATAATTTAGAAATAAGACTCAAAACAACAATAGTGAAAGTTGCAAGGGTTAACTTTGAAGTTGAGTGCAAGCTGTTATTATCAAATTTTTATGTTATTTCCCCTGCCGTGTAAGATTTCCCAAAGATATTTGTTGTACTTCCTTGAACACCAAAACAACCATGCCTAATTGTGACTTTGCATATTTCTTATAGTTCATGTTAATTGGACATTTACTTTGTTTTCTTCCCTCGCACTGCGTGTAACATCAAAAAGACCTTTCCTTTCAACTGCTATTGGTTTGTTGTTGGTTTGACTGGTTATATATTAAAACAATGAAGTATAACTTATAATCTTTAAGAAAAAAAGACACTTATTTTCTTTTCTATTATTCATGTTGCTTATAATTTTGTTTTGTTTTAAGTGTATATTTTTATTTAATTTTATGCTATTTATTTATATAGCATTGTTGTCCTTTTTAAGAGATGTATCAATATCTACAACTATTCATATATCTACTTGTTGATATGGTTGTATGCATGTGTACATTTACGTATGCATATAGATTAATATACATCCATGCGATTCAAATTTCCTAGTGCATACAACTTTCTGTTACAAATGTGCATAGATATATGTGTGTAATGGATATCTATGTGTATATTCATGCACAATTCAAGATTTATAGGTATATGTGAGTTGTTTTAAAGAGAATATTGTTCTCATCTTGTTTTTGATGTTTTCAGTAAATAGAATATCTTGACAAAGTTATGTGTAGATATATGTGTCTATGATGTATTTGTCTATGTAAGTATCTATGTCCAAGTATCCATCTAATGTTTACTGAATGTTATGGCTACTACTTTGTGATCCCTAATGATAGTGCCATGTTGTATATGGATGTGATATTGGTTATAATTTTTCTTACGTATGTTCTATAGCTCAATCCACAACCCAACACTGAACAATGCCTTATTGAAAATATATTAAACTACTCAATTACTTTGGTGAATTTTAAATGCAAATTATTATTGCAACCATTGCCAATATATATAGCACATACATGAGACAATGTTCCCATGGCAAGATATGCGAAGTGATGCTTATTTCCTCTACACAAGCAATATACAGATATATGTGCATTTAAACTTATCTATATTTCTTTCACATGTATTGAAAACTTTGGGTGTGCATATGTATATATGTCATTTGTAGAAACAATCGTCACCATGGTGGCACCAAATTTTCATAGTAGCTAAAGCCATAGACAACAATCAACAATTCCCTAAGGAAAGTAACATAAACTATTCAATTGCTTTGGTAACTTTAGAACTCTACATATTATTGTGCCCATTGTCAGTCTATGGAACGCATATATGAAACAATGTTGTTATTAGTCTATTTTTATTCCTATGCAACAATCACCCCTATATGGAAACGATAACTGGAATAGACTTTATTTCTTTGCAACAATTTCCTCTATATGGAAACTTTTACCCAATATGCTATATGTGTGAACTTTGGATGGAATTTTTGTCAACCTTACCAGTTTTAAAGCTACTTAACAGTAATCACCAATGCAGATATATTTGCATTTGTGCCTGCACCCACATATATCAGTGTACATTTTTGTTCTCCACCTACATCTTTATCAATTTCATTTGTCCAATGCATAGATAGGGATATGGTGCTTCGAAATAACTGGCCATTAAAAGGTACGTAGCTCTTATGTTGCGTAGGATTTTCCTTTCTATGCATGCATATATGTATGTACGTCAAATTAATTGTAGGAAACATATACTTTTTCCTTTGTTTAATGGTTGTAATAACACCTTCCATTTTTGTGTTTTGTGGGCTTTTGCATCTGGGCCACTGTTGCAACCAATGTTGTTTTATTTATGGCCATGTTTTTGCATCGATGGGCTGCAACGTAGTAGTGGTGATGGTTGTGAGTAACACCTGGCTGTAAAATCCTCTGAAAACATAGTGAATGTCTGTGCAATACTTGATAGTGCATTGTTGTGTGTCATTCTCTAGGTCTCCCTTGTTCCCCAACAAAGTTGTCAGTAAGGAGGGCAAGCTTCTCTAATGGTGTAGGTGTGATCATCAGTACTGCAATTTATGTGATGGTTGTTGGAGGTTATTTTGTGTTTTTAGCATCGGGTGATGATTGCAAAAGCATTATTTTGCAACGGGTGATGGTTATTTTATGTTTTCTTTGATCTCTATACTTAAACTTCTACACAAAAAATTATTCCATCTTCCTATCATGCAACATTTTGTCTATTGGTTGAGAGTTGCCATCACATGTAACAAAAGAATGGGTACCTATGTTTCAATTGATAGTTAAAATTTTGTTGTTGGAGATCCACATCATGTGTTTATTGAAATTACTTTTCTCAACTGAAACATGTGGTACCTTTTCTTCTGTAAAGAAATTTCTTAGAACCATGGCAACTACACGGAAAGCATACAACAATTAATCCTAGTCCATACAAATCCGAACAAGCATTGCTTAGCTTCTATGGAGTTGGTTAGAGTTACTTTGTGTTCTTTGCATGAGGATATGGTCACAAAAAATCTATGAAATTTTTGTTGTGATAATTCTTTGCCTAATTCTTCCATGCATGAATCTTGTATATAACACTATGTGATTAACATTTAAGTATGAAAATTCAGTCAGAGTTAGGCAACTTGACATGGGTTATCCAATCTCCTACAGTCATTGAAATTTATTTAAATTTTGGAAATAAAAGTCTTTTGACCACCAATAAATAAAATGATAAATTTTTTTTCAATTTTGATTGAGAATATTTAGAGGCTCTTTTTTATTTTTATGTTTTACTTAACTCATTTGAATTTGCCTTTATTTTGCTAAGATACATACCAATAATTAGAGTACATAAAATCAAACAAGCTGATCATCTCCAACAATACTATTCATTGGAATCATCATCAAAATTTTCTCTTCTTTATGGTAGGTGAATTGCTTCTCCTTTCCTCTTCATCTCTATGCATCTAGAATCTGCACCATCTCTAAATTCACTTCCTTATGATTTTTTATATGTGACATGTAAATGTGGTATTACATATATTTTGCTCATAAATTATTGAGCCATTTAAATTTCTTAATTTATGTATACTACTTACCAATAAAACATGTTCGCGGAACCAAAGCTCAAATTTCCCTTTCGTGTAGGTATATTCCATTGAAACGATTTTAGATTGCAGCTACATTGTATTCATATACAAGATGTATAGATCTCCAAAATTCTAAATAGCTTTACGATTCCCCATTTCGATGTTGTATGGCCTTCACCTACATGTTCCATCTGTATACAATCTAAGCCTATATATCTTTTGTTGCATTTCTCATTTCACAACACCATGTCAATTTATTAAAAATGTATAATGTTGATTTCCATTGAACAAATTTTCTCAGGTACCAAAGCACAATTGT
Organism: Sequoia sempervirens; assembly: GCA_007258455.2. NCBI lineage: Eukaryota > Viridiplantae > Streptophyta > Pinopsida > Cupressales > Cupressaceae > Sequoia > Sequoia sempervirens. The sequence continues at coordinate 51,590 of VDFB02020519.1, read as the reverse complement.
GTTCACCATTGATCAAAGTGGTGGAAAATTAACATTGTTGCTCAGGGGTTTGGTGAGAGCCCATGGCGCTCCATGATCCAATATGCTAGGGTGGAGAGCATACCTCCTTTTCTGTGTCCAGACTCTAATCCATTCCATGCACAAGGTATGCCTAGATTTTATTTACTTATTGTGTCCTACTACAATTGCATTTCATATTATTTGTAATTAATTGTATAAGTCTTTATAGTTTTTGATTAATTTATTGTCTACTAATGGTACGTGTTTATTACACTAAACTTTAGATAATCCTTTCATGCTTGTAGCTAGACACAACCCAAACAATCATCCTTCACGGGCCTTCTGATGCCATTAGATCTTGTATTAAGTTAGCAATGGCTGAAACATTGCTTTCACCATTGATCACGATGGTGGACAATTTATTTTCTTATCAGTGGTTTGGTGAGAGCGCATGACGCTCCATGAGCCAATATGGCAGGGTGGAAATCAGGCCTTGTTTTGTTGTGTACATATTGCATTCTGCCACATGCACCAAGTATGGCTAAATTATGATTTATTTATTGTCTTCCAATGGTATGTGTTTATTACACTAAACTTCAGATAATCCTTTCATGCTTGTAGCTAGACACAACCCAAACAATGGTCCTTCACATGCCTTTTGATGCCATTAGATCTTGTATTAAGTTAGCAGTAGCTAAAACATTACTTTCACCATTGATCACAGTGGTGGACAATTTATTTTCTTACATGGGGGTTTGGTGAGAGTGCACGAGGCTCCATGAGCCAATATGGTAGGGTGGAAATCGGGCCTTGTTTTGTTGTGTACATACTACATTCTGCCACATGCACCAGGTATGGCTAAATTATAATTACTTCATTCATCCCATTACAAGTACAAAGGAAAGTATGTTTTATAGAATATAGAACTTTGATACCTCCTGATTTACATATTGTGTATGAATTAGACATGATCACTGCACTAAAATTCACACTTTGTATACACATAAGTTGTATATGGTCTCGCCTTTGTAGAAAAGGTTTTGCATAGGACTATAGCTATGAGTTTTAGCTTTCTCTAGTGATGGCTATAATGGAATAAAATAGTTAATGTTATGCGGTTCATTCTGTTTTGCTTAATCACCACACTAAACTTCAAACTTTTTTGTTATTCTTGCATACCACACTCCGGCCATAATATGGAATTTGATGAATGAATGTGTTGCAAACAACCTTTCAGAACAATGATAGTGACTGTAAAATCAGTAAGAATGGTTAAATAAACAATCAGATCCTAATGCACTCTATATTGATTCTAATAAGCAATATTCATTTCACCATTGATCAGAGTGGTGGGAAATGTATATTCTTGCTTGGAGTTTTGGTGAGATCCCATGAGTCTGCATGACCCAATATGGTAGGGTGGAGAGAAGGCCTCACTTTGTTGAGTTTTATTTTATATTTTTTATGTACAAATCTCTATGTTTTTGAAGTAAGATTTAGAGAAAATTCATATGTTTTAGGTTATTTTGAAATAGAATAAAATAGTTAATCTTATATACCTTGTGTTAGATTGTATTGGGAATTGTTGATTATTGTTCTCTTACTTAATTTATATATTTCCATTTTCGAGAACGTTTTGTTAAAAAGACTATATTGTTTCAATTTTTGATAAGGTTTTGTCGAGTTGCTATCAATTCCCTCTAGATCTCTTTTTATTCCTTGCATTTTGTGGCTATGTTTCCAATGGAATAGAACTGTTGATGTTATGCAAATTTTGTTGATTGTTATTGTCTAGCTCAGGCTACATTGTCTCTTTTTCGATAAGCTTCTATTCAAAAGGCTATATTGTTTGAATTTTCCATAGGGTGTTGTTGAGAAAAGACTATATTGCTTGTATTAGGTATTGCTGATTATTTTTCTCTATCTTAGGCTATATTGTATCATTTTGGATGAGGTGTTGTTGAAAAAGCTCTATTGTTTCAATTTTTGACAAGGTTTTGTTCGGAAAGGAGTATATTTTTTGATGGGTTTGTCACTATTAATTTTCAAGAGAGTGTTGTTGAGAAGGCTATATTGTTTCTATTTGTGATAAGATTTTGTTGAGAAATGAGTATCTTTTATTATCGTTGCATTATCTAGCTATTATTTTGCATGGGTTTAGTTGCTACAGTTTTAAAGTTTGCATATAATGTTTTGAGAGATATTTCGAACACATGTAAAGTCAATCTCGCTAACAATATTTTAAAAATGTACCTCATAATCAATATCAACAGAAACGAATGAATGCTATTATATTTTTCTTGTTTTTTGTTATCCATGATTTGTCCAAATATATACTTATTGGACACATGGAAGACATTATGAATTCTAGCAAGAGTTGATGGCAACGTGATTCAATAGGCTATTGGATTCACTTCCTATAGAATCTTAAAAGGTCCAACATAATGTAGGGCTAACTTAGAAGACTTTCAAAATTTAAGGAGCTCTTGTGAGGTTTCACTCTCAACAATACTTTGTCACCTAAAGAAAAATTACAGGGCACTCTCTTAGCATCAACGTAACTTTTCTATTGATTTTTAGCTTCTGCTAACCTTTGCTTAATAATCTTAACTTGCTCATCCATTTTAGCCAATATTTTTGGCCCAAGACACTTATAGGAGTTTGATACTTTCAGCCATACAAAGCTTTGAAAAGAGCCATTTTAATTACAAAATAATATGAGTTATTGTAAGAAAATTCAACTACTTGGGTAAGTAATCTTCCCACTTGTACTACTACTCCATGCAATATATCCTAAGTAAGTCCTCCAATACTTGGTTTACCCTTTCCATTTTCCCATCTATTTCTAGATGATATGCCGACATAATATGTAATCGAGTCCCTAGTGCAGAAAACAAGTTTTTCCAAAACCTAGAAGTGACTCATGCATCCCTATCTGAAATAATCTTTTCAGGAATTCTATCCAATTTAAACTCTTCATGCACAAATTTTCTTGCTATGATAGGTGCTCCATCAGTTAGGTTCCCTAGTATAAAATGTGCCACTTTTGTAAGCTTATCTACTACCACTAGTATGGAATTATGCATGTTCCTTGACATAGGCAATCCTTGCACAAAGTCCATACTTATAATTTTCCATTCCTTTCTATTATGTCATGTGGGTATAACAAGCCCGCATGATGATGATGCTCATCTTTCACCCTTTGACACTTAAGACAGCTAGCTATAAAACTAGCGGCATCTCTTTTCATTCCCTTCTAGAAGTATAACGGTTTTACATTAGCCATCATTTTTGTCACTCCTAGATGTCCAAAATATGGTGCTTCATGCACTTCCTTCCATACCATATTTCTCATTTTTTTTACATTAGGTACATACTATATTCTACCCTTGTACCTAAGTAATCCATTAGGTTCAAATTGAAAACCTTCATACCTAGAATCTTGAGGATTATCCATGAGTGCTTGCTTAACTTGCAAGTAATACTTATCCTCCTTTCACATTTGAAGTACTTTCCCTTTAAAATTGGTTTGAATTTCTACTAAGGAAGCAATGTGTCGTCTTCGACTTAATGCATTAGCAACCCGATTCTCTTTCCCCTTAATATAAAATTTGATATTTAAATCACAATTAACTATTAACTCTAACCACCTTCTCTATCTAGCATTCAAATTAGGTTGAGTAAAAAGGTACTTTAACCCATTATGGTCAGTTTTCAACTCAAAGGGTTTTCCTAGAAAACAGTACCTCCACATTTGCAATGCATGAACTACAACTACCAACTCTAAACCATGCTATACATAATTCATCTCATATGGTTTTAGCTTTCTAGATTCATAGGAAATTACTTTCCTATCTTGCATCAACACACCTCCCAACCCTTCTCCATATGCATCCATGATCACCATAAAGTTATCTTCAAGAATTGGTACTTTTAAGATCGATGTGGTGGTTAAATTCTCTTTGAGTAGGTCAAAAGCTCCTTGACACTTCTCATTCCATTCAAATATCTTTCCTTTCTTTTGTAAAGAAGTAATTAAAAAAGAAATCTTAGAAAAGCTTGCAAAAATTTTCCTATAATATCCTGCCAAACCCATAAAAATTCTTACTTTCAACACATTTTTGGTTATAGGCCACTCAATTACTGCCTTGATCTTTGTTGGATCTACAACAATTCCTTCTACCGAAATCACATGACCTAGATAATGCACCCTCTTTTGGAAGAATGTACACTTGGAAAGTTTACCATGCAACCTATGCTCTCTCAAACATTGTAGGACCATTTCTAAATGCTTGCAATGTTCCTCCTTATTTCTAGAATAAATCAGATATCGTCTAGAAAAACTAGTATAAATTTTTCAAGGTAATCCCTAAACACAATATTCATTAGGTTGATGAATACTTTCAATGCATTTTTTAAACCAAAAGGATGTACTCATAGTGTCTATATCAGGTTCTAAATGCAGTTTTAAAGATATCTTCATCTTTAACTCTCAATTTGTGATATCCATATCTCAGATCTCCTTCAGAGAATATGACAACACCTCTCATTTGATAAAAAATATTATCAATTCATGGCAATGGATACTTGTTCTTAACCGTAGCTTTGTTAAGCATATGATAGTTGATGCACAAATTCAATGTACCATCCCTCTTCTTTACAAAGATGGTTGGTGCACCCCAAGGTGAAACACTTGGTCTTATTAGTCCTTTTGACAAAAAATCATCCAATTGTGTCTTAAGTTCCATAAGTTTAGTGGTTGTCATCCTATAGGGTACCTTAGAATTAGATTATGATCCTAGAACTATATCAATAGAGAAATCAAATACTCTTTTTGGAGGTAATCCTAGTAACTCATCTAGAAACACATCCAAAAATTTCCTCAAAATTGGGTACTTCTCCATATCTAATTTTCTAGTTTCATCTATTTCTCCATCTTCTAATTCTTGCAAACTCTGGTACTTGGAATTATCACTTTCCTTCCCAAGTTCTTCAATATTTACAACAAAGAGTTTACACCCTTTCTTCTTAGCTCTTATAAGTTGCATTGTTGTCATTTGTCGAATCCTAACCTCTCTAGGTATTCCTTAAAATTTAACTTGATTTCCAAAATCATCTAGGGATTTTACAATCTTTGCATGGCAATCTACTATATCCCTATGTTTCCATAATCTATTCATTCCTAGGATAACATCATATGATCTAGAGGTGCAAGATAAAGGTTAACTTCTGTAGTAAAACTAGGTAGTTCTATTCTTGCCTCAAATAGACATTGATCCACCTTTTCTCTTGTCTGGTTTGCATACTCTACATCCCAAGACATTGCCATGTGTCCTACTTTCCTAGATAATTGTTTCGCTATTCTAGGTGAAATGAAATTCTCAGTTACATCCATATCAATAAGAACAAAAATGGGTAAGCCAAACAAAATACCTAGTGTTTTGACTAGAGTTACTTGGTAATCTTCTTGTCGATCATCCACAACCGCGTGTATCCTTTGTTGAAACATGGCCTGCTGGGTTGTTAATGAATCATTGTAAGGTTGTGAACCAGAAGTTTTATTGGGACATTCACTTGCATGGTGATCCCCTCTACATATATAAAACATCCTTGTTGAAATTGGAATCATTTCTTTTCCAATCCTAAACTCTTTTCCATTGTTATGAAATATTTTCACAATAATTTTATGTAACCTTTTAATTTTAGAGTGAATCATGGATGTAACTTTTTAATCACATAGTGAACATGGATAGGTCAATGAAATTTAAAAATAGAATGACTAATCACAAACACTTTACTTAACCATGTCAAAGCAATCAACAATACAATATTCCAAAAGGAACCAATTAAGGTTTATAATGTATTCCACATTAAATAAATCAATATGCTTATGAACACTTCAATATTGATTATCAAAGAAAGGTCACCTTATAATGCCCATATAGAAACTAGTTAAATGGCAATTCTAAAAACAATAACACCAAATCCTCAACCCTGAAGAGAGAAACATGTCAGCCAAGAACAGTAAACCAGATATGTCAAAATGAGTTGGCATATACCTAAACCTTGATTGACCCTGAAAGAATGATATCCCTGCTTATGAGAACAACATGACAGATATTAGTACTAGAGTCAATAACCATGTAACCACAAAAATACCCATCATCATATAACTGAAATCTGAAAAGCAATATAACTGAGCAAGACCACAAATTAGAGCCAATCACTGTAACTGATAAGTAACACAATGATGCCATGATTCCAAGCATAGAATTATGATCAAAGCCATGAATGACCACCAATGATGATGTACCATGTAATACCCAAGCCAATCAATATGTACCAAAAGCTGAAATCTGAGACCATGGACAACAACTGTCTATGAAGAAATCACATTACCAAAGCCTTTTCCAACATCAAGGAAAAACAATCACAATAAAAAACTGAAAGCCAACAAACTCCCCCTTTGTCCTTGATGGAAAAAATTTGAACCACCATTTTCTCCCCTTTTTTGTTAGGACAAAGGAAAAATAGCAAAGAATAGGGGGTGTCAGAAAAACAATATCAATGCAATGTGATCCAATATCAAATGTCGATCTAAACCAAAGCTTTTTACAAAGTGATTGACCACAATAAAAGAGTTTCACAACTTGTGTAGTTTAAATAAACATAAGATGTGTCACTCAAATATCATCTTACAAAATATACGTCAATCTAAACCTGAATAACCATGCCATATATCTGAAATAAAATATATACCCTGCAGCAAATGCATGCCCTAAAACAAACACATATCCTACTATAATGAACATATGGAAAACATCAGTACCACCATATGAAAACTAAAAACAACTAAAAGTAAGTGCTTTCCATGAACCATGTGAATCAACTGTATACAATATGTGCCACCCAGATCATATAAAAGTGTCATCAAAGCTAGTGTTTTCATCAAAGAAAAACAATCACGATAAACATTTGAAAGATAAATAACCAATGAATCATGTTGCAAACACAAATAGAGTAGCAAATGAAAATAGAACCATGCTCCCCCTACAAAGAAGCTTCACATAAAAATTGGTAAAAATATTCCCTTTTTAGTACCATATTTAGTGGTCCAATTAACAATGAACTGAAAGTCACCATTTCTTTCCTCAAAGACTCTATATCTTTGATTCATCAACTCACTGCATATTTCTCCATGAATGAAATATCATAATAGAATATTGTCCAATCCAAAATATAGTATGGTGATAGTGTTGGAGTTAAAATTACACGAGAGGGGGTGAATCGGTGTCTTAATAGATTTGACCAATCTGAAAAATTCAAAAACATAGCTCAAATTTGATCTCAATATTACCCTGATTAATGCATTCATGAGTTGAATGTAATCATTCATAAATAGAATTGAGAAAGGTAATAATCCCAACAGTGAACTGAAACAACAACATAGTATAGCAGTGAGAACTCAGAAGAACAAAGAGACACAAGATTTTGCCAAGTGGAAAACCCTCCTAGGGTATAAAAACCACTCCTGAAATGCCTTGTAGGCTTAACTTTTAATCAACTGTTCACAATGCCTTATAGGCTGATTTTTGAGCACCCACTCAAGGAGCACCAACCCCCTTAGAGATATCTATCTCAAGGAGCACCAACCCTCAAATTATATTTCTGAACAATAATCATGTCTCGAGGATCTCTCTATTTTCTCGTCTACAGAATACCTAAGGATTCAATAATTGAATCCTTAAAATATTACATAGAAAAGAATATTACAATGTATCTCTGCATCTTTGTTTTTCAGATTTTTAATACAGAGTATTTCAATACATTTTTGATCCAACCAAAGAACAATATTCCAGAATTACAACCAGAGAACCTACACTATTTTCAACACTGGTTTTTATACATTTCAAGTATGTCTGTCATGAAGAAATCTTCAAAATGTGTTTTTCACAAGAATCTAAAACTCTCTTGCTAATTTTAGAATATGAAGTTGAATAATGATAATCTATAGATGATGGTAAAAATCAAGAGTAACACTGTCCAGAGAGCTTTAATTTTTGCGCTGAATCAAGAGATTTCAAATTGTAACTGATAGATTTTCATCAAAACCACGACTGCCCACCAGTTGAGAACCATAACCTCCCAATTCTAAGAGAATATTTTGCCATCTAACCATTCTGAGATTTGATGCCAACCAATGATGTCAACCTGCAACTATACATAGAAATTCACATGTCGGCTACAATGTTTGAGTCTTCATTAATCATTCTCTGAGACAACCCTGTAAGTATGCCGAAGGCAATTATAACGCTGTCAGTCACCCCATGTTCTTTGCATTTCGCTAAGACCTCAATGATGTCAGGAGGACCTCTCGCAGACCACATTATGTTTCACCGAAAGCCCTTTTATCTCTTATGAGTCACTGTGACATTCTGTTGTCAAGGAGACGTTTTGTAGATAATGCTTTGTTTTACTGAAAGTCATCCTTTCATCCGATGTCACTGAGACAATTTATAATCGGGGTGAGGTCCCATCGAATTCATTGAGTCATACTGAAACACCCCATGATACATACTTGATCACTGAGACATTACCAACCTCTCACCAAAAGCCATACATTAGACTTTGTCGGCAAGACTTGACGGGTTCACTGAGACTCTACATCGAAACTCATGAGTCTTACCGAAAAGTATTTCATCATCAGCGGTCGGCAAGACACAACAGTTCTCTCACCGAAATGTAACCTTCATTCTCATGTGGGTCGCTGTGACAAATTGTTATCGGGGAGACCTTATGTAGATTTTATTAAGTTTCACCAAAAGAGTTTATCCATTCTGAGTCACTGAAACAAAAATACACTCTTGCCGAGATGTATCCTTCATCCGCCTTCGCTAAGACAATGCATAGTCAGGGTGACTTCTCGTAGAGCATCATGTGTCTTACCAAAAGCCCACGTGATCATTCCTATTCGCCGAGACAAATCAATGCCTATGCCAACAAGGTCCATATGTATTCCATCGGTGAGACCCACAGGGTTCGCTATGATAATATATCGATGCTGCAACTCTTGCCGATGTGTTCCCATTCAACCTCCCATCGGTGAGACATAACAATCTCGCTGTGACTTCATACTGACGGTATAACTCCTGCCGATAGGGATCACCCTCTGTCACCGAAACAAAGGAGAAGTCCTATCGAAAGCTACCTGAAAAACTCCATGTGTAATGTTGGCGAGACCGAAGGTCACTCGCCAAGACCTCACTTCGATAACCCTAACTCTTACCAATGTATCTTCCCACCACCGGTCGGTGTGACAATGTACAATCACTATGACTTCACACCGAAAGCAATATGTCTAGCCGAAGTGAATCTTTAATGTGCCAATTGGTCGATGTAACAAGTCAAACTCACCAAGACACAATGTCGATGAAGGATCACTTACGCCGATGAACCACCTCATGTATAAGTCGGTGAGACCCGACTCATTCGGAAAGACCTCTCCCCGGTGAAAAATACTCATGCCGATAGACCTTTCCACTATCGCCAAGACCACGTGAATGTCATGCCGATAGATACCCAAAGGTAAATTTTGTCATCAAGGACAAACCAATTAGAACACAACTGAGAACCAATAGATAGACCAATCAAATTTATTGACAAACGAAACACTACATATACTACCGCCAAATAAATCTAACAAGGTTTATATACATCAAATAAGTAGATACCACTACATACTCAAAACTTACTGAAGCGGTAGTATGAATATTAGGCCAACAAATTTTCATTGTATCAAACCTTGTTCTTCATACAACCACTAAAGCTCCTTTCATCCTGAGCACCATAAAATGACATAAAGTAGTCAAATCTGTATCACACAGTCCACATCACATTTGCATACAAGTTTCAAGTCATAATAAAACTCCTAACAACCAGTATCTGTCAAGCAGCATTCACTGTTAATGTCTTTCAGCTAACTGCCTTTATCATTACTTCAAACAGCTCACTGTCCATTTTTATGCAAGAAAAACTTCAACATAACACTTCACTGACTTTATAGATTTTCATTAAATATTGCTTACCAAATCACAAATCTTTGAAAGATAGACTTAAGAAAGCACTCAAAATGATCAGACATAGCATCATTGACTTCATGAAATTACACTGTTAAACAGAATAAGTATATCTTATTATCATAAACCTGAATACAGTGTAGACTAGCTCCAATGCAAGGTATCTCCTCTTCAACACTTGTGTGCCTCACACACACACATCTCCATTTCCATGCTTATGTAGTTTCATAACATCAAACATTGAAACCTTTGGATAATAAGCCAACAACATGCTGTTATCAGAACAGATTACTTAACAGAGTGTATAGAGAATGCAGTGATAAGTAGATGCTTGTGAAATAAACTTTCTATTCCAATATCATCACTTACCATGAAAAAATCTCGACATCTCAAGTTCATAGACCACCCATTGCGTACCAAGCTTTATACACAAATTCAAATTCCATCTTGCTAAAGGCAATTCTGAGTTGCTTATGATGTGCATCACAAAAATTGTGTCCCTTTACATTCAACTTTGAAATTATCATCAAAACTCTACTAGGTATGCAACTTATTGAGAACATCAACCAAGTTAGCCAAAACCTTCACACCTGTTCCTGTTATGATCCTGTTACCAATAAAAATCATAAAGCTACTGTTATGCTGATTGCTACACACATCACAGCACTTGTTCCACAGTTATGCTGCCAAAACATAATGACATCCTTGATACTCTAAGATCCATTTATGACATGAATATTTTCATGAGAATCATGAAGAATACTATCATGTATGCTGTCAGTCGTGTACTAAAAGTCATCAAAAGATTGTAGCAACAATCACAGAGAAAGTAGCATTTACAAACCAATCTAGTAATGCTTCTATAAACTATCTGCAAAAGAGAAAACAATATCTCAGCTCAAACACAATCCAACTTCTTTGTTATAAAAGATTGCTAACCACAGATATACCACTGTTCTTTCAAACTTATCACACACAGTCCATGAAGCAGACACCAAAACTTCAAAAACTACTTGTTCCATTACATTCTAAAAACTCCTTGGGGATAGAATATAAAACTTTGGATTACTCCCCCTAAAGCCAAACAGTCATTAAATGCTAAGAAATGATCCTTGTGCATCATGCACAAGACTAAGTCCTCCCTTCTCCTTTTCTTGCTTTCTTCTCCAAACCTGTTGTTGCTTGGTTAAGGTATTTGTCCTTTTATTATGTCTAGATGATCTCATCAATTATTTCTACAAGATTGAGCTCTATGTCCAAGACAATTACATCTAAAACATATGACATTATGATCTGAGCCAAAAGAACAATAACTTCTTCTAGGCATTCTGTGAGAACTTTCATTACCATTCTTATCATTCCACCAACAGTTAGTTGCTACATGACCAGATTTGTGACATATATAACATATAGTGCAACTATTCTAATTTGACGAACTATAATTATTTCTGACATATCTTTCACAATCTCTAGCCCTATGTCCATAAACATGACATGAATAGCAGTAACCATGGAATTGGGAATAATTATACCTTGTTGACTGACATTTCCTGATAGATGAGAAACCTGTGAATTTGTTAACAGCTTTGCTTTTTGTTTCTAGAGTATGATTGTTCAAGTCTATTTTCTTCTTAGGAGTCTGCCTAACCTTGAAACTCTATCCACCTTTTGTTGCAAAGACTATTTCATGTTGAGACTCATCTTGAACTCTTCAACTTTGGCCTTATTCATATCCCACTCCTGTAGGATCTGTAGAATGCTTTTGTCTGCCAATCATCTCATTGAATAGATTAGTATTATGATCAAATTTCTGATTTTTATCTAATTGAACCTTGACACTGTCAAGCTCTTTTCTTAATGTAACTACTTCTCCTTCAAGTTTTAGACATTCAATCTTTTTTACCTCCAAATCAGACCTTACAACATCTGCTATCCTCTTACATTCTTCAATTTCAATTTTCTGAATTACAATCATATCATCTTTAAGAGTTAGTTCTTTTAACAAGGAATCATTATCTGAACTTTTCTTCAATGAATTAATCTCATTTTCTAGTTTATTACACAATTCATCCTTGTCTTTTAACTTGGCTTCCAATCCTTCTTCAATATTTTTTCTATCAACCATTTGGGCTTTCATAAATTCAATAATCTTTTTATCATCATTATGACCTTCTATTACTGTTTTATTAACATTGACACTTTCTTGTAGGTGTACCTTAAGATCTTGATTTTCTTTTCTAAGCCTCTTAAGTCCATCTAAGGTAGCAAGCAGTTCTTCCTACAAATAAACCTCAAATTCATCACCTTCATATTCCTTTTCACTTACTAAGTGAATTTCTTCTTCTCCAACTACAAGATCACATTTAGTATTAACTGGCAGGGGTATTGCTTGAGACAAAACTTCACTAGACTTGACACTAGTGTTTTTCTTCTGACTTCTGTTTCTTTTGGACTTACCTATAGTACTTGGGTGAAGCCACAAGAGTGGTTTACAATTTGATGGAGGAAGGAAAAAAATGAGAAAAATGACCCCATGGCAAAAAGTGATTTTGGGGGTTCGTACGAACCTAGAAGTTCAACCAAACCAAAAAGGGGTTTGACCGAACCTGGGTTCGACAGAACCCCTTAAACTTTTTTTCGCCAAAAAACAAAAAAAAATGCATATGAAAGGGGTTCGAGTGAACCCCCTTGAAGAGGTTCGCTCGAACCTAGGTTTGAGAAAACCATGGTTCGAATGAACCCCTAGGGGTTCACTCAAACCCCTATGGGTTCGTACGAAACCCCCTAAATCCTCATCCCCTCCCTGAGACACACAAAAAACCTAAAATTTGGCACTTTGGAGCTTGGGTTGAGGATGAAAATGGAGGAATATTCACAAACCCAACTAGAATTAGGTAGTCCTCGGAACGAGCTATCCAACAAATATAATTTTAATATGTTTTGGTTTTATTATGTATTTTTTTTTTAGTTTTATTAAACATAGGTTTTTCATCGAAACGAAGGTCTCTATTCTACACGTGGAAAAATAGCAGATTATCAAAAAAAAAATTTAAAATATGAGTGCACCAGATATTGAAGTCTTTGATCCAAAAAAAACAAAATGAATTTCAATATATACAAAAAAAATTATGCATTATACGATTGTAATTCGTGCGTCCACTGTAATTGGTTTGACTTCAAAACTTGATTAAAGAAAATATTAAATAAAAAATTTTCAACCAAGTGGAAGCACTAGATATCAGGAGGGTATGAATCTTAAATTTGAAAAAGAACTAGAATTTTATCTTCATGGAAAAAAGTTATGCATTATAATGCAGGGCCACTTTTAAAAAATGTTGTTTTCTCAAAAAACTAGTTTTCGGGAGATGGAAAAGAAGGCAATCTAATTCCAAAAATTTGAAAAATATTTTAGAATCTATAGACAAAATGTGACAAGACTCTAGTTTTCATCATCTTCAAATTATTCATGGTTTAGCTGCTATAGGTGCCCAAATGTGAAGATTTAGTTAAAAATAATAATTTTAGTGCCTAGTTTGGCCAAAAATTGTAAACCACTATTGTGGGATCACCCACTCCTCTTATCAAGAACTTGGTTGAACTTAAATTGGTTAGGCTTATGTAAAAGTCTAGCTCTTTACACCAACATCAATCAAAATCATATATGTTTTCACAAAACACATAGACTATACAAAAAAACAGAAAAACCTTCTCAAACTTGTGACATATTTAACAAACTTCCAAGACTAGAATCAATCCTAGGTTGATTAGACCTATACGAGGACCCTACGCTCTAATACCAATTGTTGGAAGATGAAATAATCTGAGAGGGGTGGGGTGAATAAGAGTAATATAATTTTTTTACTTTCAACTTGACTTTCAATTTGAACTAAGACCTTGAAACAATTTTGTGTAGCCTTTTAATTACAGAGTGAATCATGGATGTAACTTTTTAGTTGCAAAGTGAACATGGACAGGTCAACAAACTTTAACAATAGAATGACTGATCACAAAGACTTTACTTAACCATTTCAAAGCAATCGACAATACAATATTCCAAAAGGAACCAATTAAGGTTTATAATGTATGCCACATTAAATCAATTAAGATGCTTATGAACACTTCAATATAGATTATAATAGCAAGGTCACCTTATAACTCCCATATAGAAACTAGTTAAATGATAATTCTGAAAACAATAACACCAAATGCTCATCCCTGAAGAGATAAAAATGTTAGCCAAGAACAATAAACTAGATATGTCAAAATGAGCTAGCATATACCTGAACCTTGAGTGACCTTGAAAGAATGATATATCTCTACTTATGAGAACAACATGGCAAATATTAGTACTAGAGCCAATAACCATGTAACCACGAAAATACCCATCATCATATAACTAAAATCTAAAAAGCAATATAAATGAGCAAGACCACAAATCATAGCCAATCACTGTAACTGATAAGTAACACAATGATGCCATGATGACAAGCATATAATTATGATCAAAGCCATGAATGACCACCAATGATGATGTACCATGTAATACCCAAGTCAATCAATATGTACCAAAAGCTGAAATCTGAGACCATGGCCATCAACTGTCTATGAAGAAATCACATTATCAAAGCCTTTTTTGACATCAAGGACAAATAATCATAATAAACAACTGAAATCCAACAATATATATGTATATTTATATATATGTATATATATACATGTGTATATATATATTTACATATATGTATATATATATGTATATACATTTGTATACAAACATGCATATATATCTATATATATATATGTATATATATATATATGTGTGTGTGTGTATGCATATATATCTATATATGTATGTATATATATGTACATGTATATGTATATATAATGTCCATAACATTGACTATTTTGTTGCATTGCAAGCATTGACGGTAAATAGAAGCCACAAATCAAACAATATAGCCTAAGGTGGACATCAACTGCATAACATTAACTATTTTATTCCATTGTATGTATATATGTATATATGTGTGTGTGTGTATATATATGTATATATATATGTGTATATATATGTATATGTATGTCTACATATATATGCATATGTATATATATGTATATATGTGCATATATTTCTTTATATATGTATGCATATATATATGTGTGTGTGTGTATGTGTGTGTGTGTGTATGTATATATATGTGTGTATATATATGTATATATATGTATACATAGATATGCATATATATATGTATATATATGTATGTATATATATATGTATATATATGTATGTATATATATGTATGTATATATATATGTATATATATATGTATATATATGTATATATGTATATATCTACATATATATGAGCTATATATGCATATATACCTACATATGTATGTATATATGTACATGTATATATAATGTCCATAACATTTTCTATTTTGTTGCGTTGCAACCATTGACTGTAAATAGAAGCCACAAATGAAACAATATAGTCTAAGGTGGACATCAATAGGTAACAATGCCTTATGCAAAACAACATGAACTACATAACATTAACTATTTTATTCTATTTCATCCATTGCCACATAACGCTAGATATCATAGCTACAGGCCTATTCAAAACCTTTGCTAGAAAGGTTGGACCATATACAGGTCATGTGTATATATATTCATATGTATATATATGTATGTGTATATATATCTATATATGTATATATGTATATATATGTATATGTGTATATATATGTATATGTGTATATACATTGCATCCATCTTGGTCAAAATTTTTGTCAACCTTCCTATTTTAGAGACTTCTGGTGGCCAGGGAAAAGTTGGCGGATGGGTTATAACTTTGATTGGAATTTTCATCATCCTACCGATTTATTACCCTTTCGATGGTCATGGAAAAGGTGGTGGAGGTGCTTGTTGGCTTCCTTGGGAATAGGGTGGCATATTCCTCATCGTCTGGATATAGAATGTGCCAAAATTAAACGTTGGGTTGCATCAACATCAATTGTCGTATGTGGGTGTTACCACAATAGTGGTTTACACTTTTTGGGAGATCCTGAGTTTTGCTGAAATCACATAGTTTTAGAAAATATAATTATTTAAGCCTTGAAAAGTTTCATTTAAAGGATTCCAATTGAAGAGGGTTTGATCAAACCACCTTAGATCAAACCCCCTTGGATAGAACCCAACTAGTTTTAGACCATACCTATAACGTAGTATCTTTTACACC
>VDFB02020519.1:0-35176 GCA_007258455.2 Sequoia sempervirens | reverse complement strand
GTTTTTGGTTATCCTTGATTAAACCACCTCTGAAGGTTACCCAATTTACCTCTTTGGGCTCTGGTGCCTAACAAAAGCCACTCTTCTACTTAACAACATACCAAAAAAACCAATCACCAAGGTGCCAAAGTGCATACAAACAAGATAAACAATCACTCCAACTCTAGGAGGAACATAAAATTAAAACTCACTCCAAACACTAGAGGCAACAAAAGTCATAATCCACTCCTTCCAAAGGAGGCACAAACCACATAATCCACTCCTAATCCAAAGGAGGCACAAACCACATAATCCACTCGTAATCCAAAGGAGGCACAAATCACATAATCTACTCCTAATCCAAAGGAGGCACAAAACATCCCCGTTCATGAAAACCGAGTAAGACAACATGATATAACTATACACACCACCCAAGGCAATACAAAGGTTGACTAACATAATACAACAACCCCAAAAACTTAAACTCCTTATGGAAGACTTAACAACCCTTCTAATCAAATTTCCCCAAAGCGAAAATAGAAGAAGTGTAAATTCAAGAAGGGCAATCAAACAAGAATTAAATCTATATTTGGATTTCCTAAATCCACTTCCTCCATTAGCATTCCATAATTTATTGCCTTTATAAAACTGAATTAATAACGCCTCTTTTAGACAAAAGATGAAATTTGAACCAAATATTTAATTCCCTAATTGCTTTTAAATAATAACAAAATGAACATTTACTTCTTTGATTTAAATCATATCCTTTAAAATGACTATTTCTCCTTTGCAAAATAAATCATTTCAAAATCAATTAATCTCGCTATTAAACTCCTTATATTTAAATCCAATATTTGTCCTTTCAAATATATTATTTTACAATAAAATCAATAATTTGACTATGAACACAATATTCTAAATTCCTCAATTACACATTTCATGAAAATAACTAATCTTATCGTAAATTCATTTGCAACTAACAAGAACTATAAATAAAAATCGCTCTCTTAAACATTTCATTTGATTTAATACGAATATCCCTTTCCCTTAAAATCATTCCCTTATTAAATAACTATTCAAGCATTTGACACATAATAATAAATTAAATCTATGGGTCTACTATAGTTTCCCGATAATAATTAAATATAAAAATATCCTTTCCCCATTCAAATCATTTCATTAAAAACTAAATACATAGAAATGCATCTCTATTAATTAATATTCATTTAAATAACAATGTGTTTCTATTTACATTTAATATCCATTTCTCATATTTAAATATTCACCTATTAAACCTCAGGCATATTGTCCATTTTCCTTCATTACCCAAAATGATCAAAATCAATTTTATTATAACATCAATATTTTTTTTGCATATTTTCTAATTAAAATAATCTAAAAATAATTATATTTAATTAAATCAATTAACATAACTTGCGAATACTCAAAAGTAAATACAATTACATTTGCAACCTTGAGGAATTTAAAACTAATAATTTAATTCTGTTTTCCTCAATTATACATAATGATCCAAATCAAATTTTAAATAAAATCATTTGATTATAAAATCATTTTTTTTGCATTTATGAAAAGAAAACATCTTAGGATCAATATACTTAAATATAAATATATGTTAAACATACATATATTTATTTAAATATATAAATATTATTTAATTATTTATTTCAAAAAACTATTTAAATAATAATATAATATATATACATATAATATATATTATATATATACATATAATATATATTATATATATAATATAAAAATAACATAAATAAATAAATTAAAAAAATAAAAATGATTGTATTTGTTACCGATCCCCCAAAAGGAAGGAGGAGGCAGCCATAGGCTACACCCAACCTAGCTTTGTGGAGGTGCTTGACATTTCCCCATAGGGTGTGAAGTCTTTGCCACCTGCGCCCTCCACTAGGGTGGTGTGTAACCCGCAGGTAACCCAAACCATAAATAAATAAATAAAATTGTACATTTTTTATATATATATATATATGCTTCATCAGAAACAAAGAAAAACCACAAAATCTCTTTGTTTCCGCAGAGAATACCAGCTTCAAGCAGGGAAAATTTTTCCAAATAAAATACACATGATTTGTATATATATATATATATACAAAATTTTCATTTAACACTCAAATTGGACAAAATTTTCCCACATAAATTTTCAAAAAACTAATTTCTTGATTCCAAATTTCTAAATAATTTCTAAATCTAAACACAAAATAATTTCTATTGTTAAATCTTCAAAAAGAAAACTAATTTCTTGATTTCAATTTTTGTTGAAGAGTTTGTATTTTCCACAAGAATCTAAATTTTTTCTATGATTTCCATGAGGGTTTTAAATTTATTTTGCAACAAGTTTCCAAAGTGAAAACAAAGAAATTTTTCAAAACAATAAAGAACTTTGTTTTGAAGTTTGAAGAATAGGCCGAGGTTGGTACAAATTCCAATTCTTCAAAATCTTTACTTCAATCCAAAGTGCATCCACAACAAAGAGAAAAATCCTTCATTTCTTCTTCACAGTAAATTTTGCAAGAATGAGAGAATCCTCGATTTTTTTTTTTTTCTTCAAATTAAGTCAATGCCCTCTAAAATATCTCAGATATTTTCTTTTTCCAATTATAAATATCTTTCAACAATATAGATATTTTCATGCATTTACAAAATATCTTACTTTTAATAATTTAAAACAAATTCATTTTCAATAAATTTAATTATTTTAATTTATGCATTTACAAGATATTTGCATTTTAATGCTTTAAAACACAATTTAAATTTCAAATAGATTTAAATAATTTACTTTATTATAAAATTTCTATTTCAAAATGAATTTAAAGCTTTTAATAATTTCTTTTCAAAAAGCATTTAAACTTTTAAAATTTTCTTTTCAAAGAATTTAACACTTTTAGTTCCAAAATGGATAACTTAATTCATTTCAATACAATTAATTTAATTAATCAATAAAATAAATCTAATCCAAGATTAGATTATTTTATTAATTAAATTAAATTAATTAATAAATTAAATAACATTTCTTACATTATAAGCAAATAAATTTAATAAACAACTTAAATATGTAAATCCATTTATTTACCTTTTCCAACTTGCAATTAAATGAAATCAAGGAGAGATGAACAACCTAGAAGCAACTTAACCCAACTAAAACCTGACGACACACTATGACTAGGGCGATGACTTGGCACGGAAAACCTAGCTACTATCTGCCAATAGAATATCATTGGCCAATGGACATGCTCAAACCTATGAAATTAGGTTGAGTCGATGTCTATTACACATCAACCTACCCGAACAAAGAGTATATCAAACATGCATATATATAATATAATAAAAAATGTGGTGAAGAGGAAATCATAGAATCGTAGGGCACTCACAAGAAAGTGATGCGATCTCATCCCCTTCACCAATACCCTCATCATAGACTGACAATTCCATCATAAACAAATATCTCATGCAATAACATGTTACAATAACTAATCATCATTACACCAATTAAAACATGTCAAATAAAGCATTAGATAAGATACATTGTTGAGAATCATGTCTCAACCTTGCAAGCTTTTTTCAGAAAATTCTAGAATTTGTTTGTGGTAGTTCTCCACATGTTTATGTGTTGGAAAAAGGTGTATGAGTTGTTAAAAATGTGCCTTGTCCCTATTAGAATATAGGAGGGTTGTTTTTAGAGTATAAACAACTCATTGTATGAATTTAATGGGGGTCTAAACTAGAGGACAAAATTATGGACGAAAATGCTATTTTAACTTGGTTGGTTTCCCATCTTGGAAGTTACAAATGACAAGTGGGTAACATGTGGCATGGTTGTTTTTCCCATGGTTTTGTAAAACCACAAATGGTTTCCAAGTTGTAAATCACTATAAAAGGAGGGCTTGGGGAGGTGTTTGAATCATTGAGTTCAGTTTGCAAGACTGAGTGCTAGAAGGAGTCTCTCTGAGTCTGAGTTCGAGTTGTGGTGATGCGCTCCTATAAGAACTTGCATTGCAAGTGTATTGTAATCTTCTTGATTTGATAATACATTGTGTGAGTTTTGGAGGGTGGGGTTTTTCTCCTAGAAGGGTTTCCCCACGGTAATTATTGTGTTATGTGTTTATTGTGATATTTCATTTATGCATGTTTATTTGTCCATTGAAATCTTTGTAATAGTTAGTTGAATTTGCATAATCGTCCTCTCAAGATTAGCGTAGGAAGCGATTCCGCGCACCTTTGCTTCCTTACAAGTGGTATCAGAGCCTGGCCAGTTTTAGTTCTATTTGTTGGGTACAGGGTTTTTTGAGCTAATCAAGGTTTGAGTGGGAGCTTGTGCAGAGTATTTTATTTTCTATATTGCAGGATTGTAAAGATGGCAAGCACGTCGGGGAGAATTGATGTAGAGAAGTTTTCTGGCACAAACTTTGAGATGTGGAAGCTGAAGATGGAAGATCTGTTAATTGATCGAGATCTATGGGATGCGGTGGATGAGAATACGTTGAGGCCCGCAGATCCAACTTTAGCTACACAATATGATGTAATGGATAGAAAAGCTAAAGGTCTCATAAGATTGTGTCTTGCAGATTCAATTCTGATTAATGTCCATGAAGAATCTACTGCAAAGAAGCTTTGGAAGAAGCTAAGTGAGATCTATCAAGCGAAATCACTTGTGAACAAGATTTTCTTGAGGAAGAAGTTGTATTCCTTGAGAATGGAAGAAGGTGGACGAATTTCTGAGCATCTGGAAAGCTTTAGTATGTTGGTGACTTAGTTGACCTCAGTTGGGGTGAAAATGGATGAAGAAGAAAGGTGCCAAATCTTGCTATGTTCGTTGCCAGACTCATGGGATAGCCTCGTCATGGCTATAGGGAGCACTTCAGTTGTCTTGAAGATGGAGGACGTTGTTGGTTCTCTACTTTCTGAGGAGATGAGAAGGAAGGTCTCTCTGAATGCTAAAGAGGCTTTGAGTGTTCGAGGAAGACCAAAAGAAAGAGGCAAGAATGAAAAGCAGCATGGTCGTTCTAAGTCCAAGAATAAGGGGAGATCAAAATCTCCTGGTAAGTCCAAGGCAATCTGCTGGAATTGTGGCAAACCTGGACACTTCCGAAAGGACTGCAAAGAGGAGAAGAAGAAGAAGAAGAAGAAGCAAGATTCTGATTCTGAGTCTGAGAAGGAAGATGGAGATGCTTTCATCACAGCCTTGGCCACTCATGCAGGTGACAATGCATGGTTGATAGACTCAGGTGCATCTTTCCACATGACTCCTAATAGAAACTGGTTTAGTAAGTATGAAAATTTTGATGGTGGTAAGGTGTATTTGGGTGATAACTCTGTTCTTGATATTGTTGGTCATGGAACTATTCGTGTGAAATTTTCTGATGGTAGAATTAGAAGATTTGATGGTGTCTTGCATATCCCAGGACTAGCAAGAAATTTGTTATCTGTTAGCAAACTAATAGATGCGGGTGTGCTTGTACAGTTTTCTGAAGTAGGTGTGAAAATGGTGAGAGGTGCTATGGTAATAGCAAGAGGAAGCAGATTGGGTACATTGTACCAACTTGATGCATGCACGGTTGAGTGCAATAGTACTTCTGATAAGATTGTGAAAAGGACTACTTTGTTGGAGAAGGAGAGGGTTTCTCTTTCAACAGATGGTCATGGTTTTTGGGTACCCAAGGGTGCTCTATCTACCGAATCAAAGTTCCTGCAGAGAAGACCATGTTATGGCACCAAAGACTCGGCCACATAGGTGAGAAGGGTCTACAGACCTTGAAAAATAAAAACCTTGTTGATGGGTTGAATGACTACAATCTTGAGTTTGATTTTTGTGAGCATTGTATCTATGGTAAACAAAACTGTATTCAGTTTTACTTGAGTTCTCATAAGTCTTCATGTATTTTGGATCTTATCCATTCAGATGTATTTGGTCCAGTTGATGTTTCTTCTATTGGTAGATCAGTTTATTATGTTTCTTTCATTGATGATTTCAGTAGAAGAACATGGGTTTATTTTCTTAGGAGTAAAGTTGAAGTTTTCAGTTGTTTCAAAGAATTTAAAGCAATGGTTGAGTTGCAGACTGGAAAGAAGATAAAGTGTTTGAGAATTGATAATGGTGGTGAATATTGCTCTAATGATTTTGACACATTTTGTAAAGATTGTGGTATTAAAAGAGAGAAGATGACTCTATATTCTCCATAGTAGAATGGAGTTGCAGAAAGAATGAACAGGACCTTGATGGAGAAGGCTAGGAGTATGCTGAGTGGAGCTGGACTGGAACAAAAGTTTTGAGCTGAAGCTGTAGCCACTGCTTGCTACCTGATATACAAGTCTCCTACATCAGCTCTTGTTGATAAGACACCAATGGAAGCATGGTCGAGCCACAAGCCTTCACTTAGACATCTAAGAGTGTTTGGTTGCGAGGCATATGCTCATGTGCTAAAGGAGAAGCGAACAAAATTGGACAACAAAGTTGTCAAATGTATCTTCATCGGATATAGTTATGGTGTGAAAGGATACAAGCTTTGGGATCCTGTTGCACAAAAGGTATTTTATTCCAGAAGTGTTATTTTTAGAGAAGCTAAGCCTTCTTCTATTATAGTGCAACCAGAACAGATGGAAGAAAAGAAAGATGTGATTCAACTACTTGCTACACCCGAGAAAGTTGAATAGAGGCCCTTAGAAAGACAAGATGTTGAGGAGAGCTCTACAAGTTTTGAATCATTAGAGGAAGAGGGAGAACCTGAACCTAAACCTAAACCTGAACCTGAACCTGATCTTGTTCGAAGGTCTAGTAGACAGAGGAAAGCACCAGAAAGGTATGGATATTCTCCTGATGATTGGAGGTGTATATTTGCTTTGAATGCTAATATTGATGAACCGAGATTTGTAGAAGAGGCTCTTGGTATGAATGATTCAGAGTCCTGGAAAATAGCCATGGAAGAAGAGATGGCAGCTCTTAAGAAGAATGACACATGGGACCTTGTACCATTGCCTGAAGGACGGAAGCCTATTGGTTGTAAATGGGTGTTCAAAAGGAAGATGGGTTCAAATGGAAGCATTGAGAAGTATAAAGCACGTTTGGTTGCAAAAGGTTACTCCCAGGTTGCAGGAGTTGATTATGGTGAAATTTTTTCTCCTGTAGCAAAAATGACATCCATTCGATTTTTACTTTCTATTGCAGCTGCTTATGATCTAGAGGTTGAGCAGATGGATGTGAAAACAACTTTCCTTCATGGAGATTTGGAGGAAGAAATTTATATGACACAGCCAGAGCACTTTGTGGTGAAAGGTAAAAGTCATTTGGTTTGTAAGTTGAAGAAATCCTTGTATGGTTTAAAACAAAGTCCTAGGATGTGGTACCAGAAGTTTGATACATATGTTTTGAGTTTGGGATTTGTGCGATCTAAATCTGATCATTGTATATATTACAAGTCTGATGGTGATTATTTCCTAGTTATTGCCTTGTATGTCGATGACATGTTGTTTATTGGCAAAGGAAAAGGTTTGATTGTAGAATTAAAATCTCAGCTCTCAACAAAGATTGAAATGAAAGATCTTGGTACAACAAGGCATATTCTAGGAATGGAGATTATAAGAGATAGGAAAAATAGAAAGCTTTGGCTAGGCCAAATTAAGTATGCTAGTACTATTCTGAGAAGATTCAATATGCGGATTCCAGACCATTGAGTGTTCTTGTTACTATGGGAACAAAGCTTTCTAGCTCACAGTGTCCTACATCCCCATTGGAGATGGAAGAGATGAGTCGAGTACCATATCAGAGTGCTGTTGGAAGTTTGATGTATGCTATGGTCTATACAAGACCAGACATTGCCCAAGCAGTGGGAGTACTTTCCCGTTACATGTCTAATCCAGGAAGAGCACATTGGGATGCAGTAAAAAGAGTTTTTAGATACTTGCGGGGTACCTCAGAGTACTCTATATGTTTCCATGGAACAAGAAACGAGCATTCCTTGGATATTCAAGGCTACGTGGATTCAGATTGGGCCGGTGATGTTGATAAAAGAAGATCCACCAGTGCATATGTGTTTACATTATTCGGTGGTGCAATCAGTTGGATGAGCAAGCGACAAGCTGTGGTCGCTTTGTCCACTACAGAGGCAGAGTATATGGCAGCTACTCATGCCTGCAAGGAAGCCATCTGGCTAAAGAGATTGTGTTCAGATATAGAGTTCAAACAGGGTGCAGTGACAATTTATAGTGACAGTCAGAGTGCAATCTGCCTAGCGAAGAACCCGACATTTCATGCCAGGACCAAGCACATTGATGTACAATATCATTTTGTGAGAGATATGGTCGAGGACGGCAAGGTGAAGCTGGAGAAGGTGGAGACTTTGGTGAATGTTGCTGATGCATTAACTAAGCCCATGAGCACAGAGAAATTTAGATGGTGTTCAGAGTCTATGGGGCTCTCGGCCCCTAGCAATTAAGTCCATGACACTTTGGATCCCCTGACTCTTGCAAGGTGTTCGACAAGTGGGAGAATGTTGAGAATCGTGTCTCAACCTTGCAAGCTTTTTTTAGAAAACTCTAGAATTTGTTTGTGGTAGTTCTCCACATGTTTATGTGTTGGAAAAAGGTGTATGAGTTGTTAAAAATGTGCCTTGTCCCTATTAGAATATAGGAGGGTTGTTTTTAGAGTATAAACAACTCATTGTATGAATTTAATGGGGGTCTAAACTAGAGGACAAAACTATGGACGAAAATGCTATTTTAACTTGGTTGTGGGTAACATGTGGCATGGTTGTTTTGCCCATGGTTTTGTAAAACCACAAATGGTTTCCAGGTTGTAAATCACTATAAAAGGAGGGCTTGGGGAGGTGTTTGAATCATTGAGTTCAGTTTGCAAGACTGAGTGCTAGAAGGAGTCTCTCCGAGTCTAGAGTTTGAGTTGTGGTGATGCGCTCCTGTAAGAACTTGCATTGCAAGTGTATTGTAATCTTTTTGATTTGATAATACATTGTGCGAGTTTTGGAGGGTGGGGTTTTTTTCCTCGGAAGGGTTTCCCCATGGTAATTATTGTGTTATGTGTTTATTGTGATATTTCATTTATGCATGTTTATTTGTCCATTGAAATCTCTGTAATAGTTAGTTGAATTGCATAATCGTCCTCTCAAGATTAGCGTAGGAAGTGATTCCGTGCACCTTTAGATCACCCACAAATTTAAAGACCAACAATTCATGAGAGAAAATTCGCATACATAACAATTCTTATGGAAAATTCACCACCAATAATTCCCCAACCACCAACTATATTTATCACTAATTATTTAGTACAATATTTTTTATTTTTTATTTCTTCCCACTGGCCCAGTCTCCATAGTTTTGGTCGGTCCTCTCTATATATCTGGATTTCATCGTGCATTTTAATTCCACATGCCTGCGATGGGGATGAATGCCATGGCCCTGCACTGGGGCTGCATTTTTATTCCTTTTTGTAGCAGATTTCTTATCCTCCTGTACTTTCCAACGCAGCCCCTATGTCTCTCTCCTCCTTGCGCGCCTCTTCTATTCCCTTGACTGTGGCTTTTATGACTTCCCTCTATTCTCTTGTATTAATTTTGATTCTTGTACCTGTTAAGCTTCTCTCTGCCTTTGCAATTTGCGTGGGGCCTCTCTTCATCACTAGGCGTGCCCATTGCATTCTCCTCATGACTCCTTCAACTCCCCTTGTTTTGGTCTTCTATGCTCTTTAACCATGACTTTTTCCCATTTTCATGCCTTCATAAAATTTTGAATAGTAATTTGCATGATTTTATACAAATCAAATTATCATTTAATCAAACATAGAAACCGATTAATAAATGGAATATAAACAATGAGCATAAAAAATGCATGACTTTTGTCAATCTATGACAAAATGTCATTCAACTTTTCCACAATCGTCCACAAAATTAAGTTGAACAACATTTAAAAAATGAAAACCAAACTAAACAGAATAAAAACTTTTTGAATGATGCTGGTTGCACACATGCCTGGATGCTCCTGCATCAATATTACAATATAATTTTATATCCTATATTTAATTCTCTTTCTCTCTATTACTTTCATCCTACTTCCAAATAATTGTCAACGGTTTTTTATTCATGAAGTGGCATAAAGCTCAATGTAGTAATGGAGAATGTAGTAAGCCAAAAATGTAGGTAAAATTTGTTAATCTTAGTGAAGTTTAAAAACCAAGATATGCTTTGGGAGTGATTAGAATCTTCTAAAAGAACTTGGATGACATTGAAATATCAAGATAGAATATATATTCCAAACTGTGAGGTGAGACATAATTATGGTGAAATGTAATAAGATTTGTGATCGAATAATGACTAAAAAATTACCTTGGAATTCTCATACATTAGACACCATGGGTTGTTTGAAAAGTTAGTCTACCAAAACCTTTAAATCTAACTTGAATTTTATTCCTTCTTACCTTCCTACTTCACCAAATACTCTTCATACTAGTACTTTATCCAAATCTACTATCCAAAATATCCTCGTCTCCTTGTTGTAGAATTTGAATTTGCCATTATAATTCTACATCATTATGCATTGACTCCCTAAAATATTAAATACTCGTGATATGCCCGATCCTTTTAATAATTCAACTTCAAATGTCTTTCTTGAATCAAATTATAATAAATGAAGATGAAGAAACTTTACCCTTGAAAAATTATCAAATACAATATATGAAATAACTATTAATTGTGTTATAATTGGAAACATTTCTTCAAAGAAGCATAACATGAAATACACAATAGGATTATAGGCATAGCATACTGGACCCCTCTTCAAAAAAGCATTCTTCAATGTTGTTCAATTATGAATGCTCTTTCCCATGTTGCCTCTTCAATTGGTAAATTTTTCCACTCAATGAGATTTTTGGTGATTTTCCTAGTCCTCAACTTCTTTGTACATGTCTAGATAACTAACTCTAGGTCTAAGATGATTCTCGCTTCATCATCTAGCTCTAGTAACTTTGTTTGTGTAGGAATCTATCAACTAATCACTATCTTCAAATAAGAAACATGAAAATATGTAGTGGATTTTTCACAAGATATGTGGTTAGTAATTATGCAGTGTAAACTTTGTGTGCAAGCTTGCATATGGGAAACTTGCACATAGTTATGATGCACTCAAACAAGTTGGTGCTAAACCAACATGTTTTGCATAAAGACAAAGTAATTTATGTCTTTTAGCAATAGCTATAGGAAAACTCCATATTGCACAACATCCATGAAACAAAATAAAAACATTAAGAATTACCACAAGTTAAGCTTGCACGTGAAGAATTATCATAGAATAATGCATACACACAAATTAAACATACACATAAAAAATTAAAACAAAGACAATAATTTGAAGAGAAGCACGATTGTACCAACCCAAGAATACTTATACATCATGAATAAATAATGTAACATATCTGATTTTTAAAATAAAATAATTAAATTAAATATTGAAATCATCCATCTAAAATACTATCCAAAATAACATAAAATAAAAGCAAAAATGGTTGCACTTTTTACTCTACAAGAATGATGTCCCACAAGTTATTTATTAAACACCAAAATGGCCATTTGGGCATTGAATTTTTGTACAGGACCCATTAAAAATTTGAAATGTTTATTGATTATGTAGATAACAATGTTTTACTGAAACTCAATTATCAAAGTTTTTCTGCATCTTTGCATTGTTTAGTTTTTCTGTAATAATTTTACAGCATTAGAAAACAGTTAGTGATTGCTTGACTTTGTCTTTCTCTCTAAAGTTTAGGTCGGCTGCCTCTAAGCTGTAATACAAGAAAGGTTGATAAAATACAAATACTTTATAACCGCATGACAAAATATATGACCATGGATGAGCTTTTAACAGGTGGTGTTCTCATTATAATTATTTTTTAACAATGGATGAAGAGTCAAATGAAGAATGAAAAGTCTGAAAATTTGTTCTTTTCGATCGGAATAATGAGAATTGTTTGAAATAATGATAAAAGCTTCAGAACTCAAATGCAACAGATGGACAATATACTTTATTTGTGCATGTTTCTTAGGCCATACAATAGTGTACTGTCATCCATAAGATTTCTCTCCAAGTCACCTTTCGCTTCAGATTTTAGTTATCTTGAATATGAAATGACGTGAAAAAAGAAAAGTGAATCTCTTTCTATTCTTCAAGTATGAAAGCAACTACACATATTGTTGTAAGGTCAAATGTCACAGTTGCATTTTAATAAGAAAATAACAAAACTCTGACTTATAAATGTCATATACACAGAAGCATGACTTTGACGTTCACCATTCAATTGCTTTTCTCGCAAGAAACTTGTTTACACAGTATTTGTTTGTCTTGTGTTTGTGTATGTGTATGTGTATGTGTATGTGTATGTGTATGTGTGTATGTGTAAGTTTATATGTATGTATGTGTATATACATATACATGTTTTTAAAAATCTTTTGAATATTTGTTCGTGTAATTTTTTATTGTAAAATGTGGTTGGTATGTTATAGTTCAAGTATTTAATTTAAATAAATAAATATATTATCTACTTTTATAAAATTTATCTCAAAACGTTATGTATATATTTAATAGTTATTTTAATTGAAATTTATCTATGTGATGGATAAAAGTTTTTAGGTTTCTTTTTAGTCTTTATTTTTTCATTATTTTTGGTCTTTGTTGTACATAAAAAGTCAAGATGGTCAATTTTTTTGTCTTGTTTTGCGCATAAGTTTACCCCATCCTTGATCGTATTAGCCGGATAATATTTTCCAACTCCCAATGGTTTGCACATTTTTTCAATACAATAATTCTTGGTATAATGAACTAGACTATAGACAAGAATATGTCCCTTAGATAGGATTGTAAATTAGTCTAGTCATCCTAGTTCAAATTTCATTTTCTGCCTTCCTAAATTGACCCTTTTAGAGAATCTAGTTATTACATGTCACTTTGTGGTCTAAAACACTTTGAATTGAGCATCTAGGGCCTTAAAATTAAGGGTAATCCTAGGTTATTAGAGATCATTCACATCCTAACATTGACATTAAAACTACGCATTCATTTATCATATAGACACTTTTCATATTTTCTTATGTGTCTTGCAACTTCTCAATGCAGTTTTATGTGCACCAAATTAGGTGGAACAAAATGTTCTCACTTGAAAGGAACTTAAATCCCCCAAGGCTCACTTAGAGGTCAAAGTGAATGTTCCGCAAAATCATATTGGCATTTCATAGCTAATTTTTGACACACACGCAAGTACTAACTAATTTAGATTTTTATATATTTAATAGGGAAACAAAATATATTAGATGTAGTATGGTTGTTAAGAAAAGGTACCATGTTGCCAATAGTGGCATGGTGCGATGGTTAAGTTGTTGTGTTGTTATTCTTTCCATCGAGATTCAAGCCCCATTAGAATGTAATTGTTGAGAATTTAGATTGGGGATGAGGTCCCCTATTTGTGACCTCACCGGCTCATAGCTTTTGATTTCTCAATGAGCTCAAAATATCAATGAAAAAACTAATTTTGATTCTAGTTTTTTTTAGATAAAAGGCACGGTGACCTGAAATATTATTATAATACATAAAAGTTTAGAAGTAGTACATGATAGCTACATATAATTATGTTAAAATAAAGTTCCATAAGAATATTATGTAGGGAGGCCTAGACAAAATGCCATGCAGGGCAGGCACAGATTTAAACAAGAAACTTATACTTTGAAATACTATCTACGCATTGGTAAAGCAAAAAAATTGAAACCATTAACTGATTTAGGACGATGATTGGGCCAACTCCTCCTTTGGACCCGAGGTAGATGGAGGTGCTGGCGGATGACGTTCGTGGGTGAGGAGGACTAGCATTTCCTTGCAGACGTCCAATACTCTATTGTAAAAGTTGGACCCAACTTCATTCCTGTGTACCCTAAATGCTTCGTTCATCTCCACTTCAAGCCTCCCATGCAGTGCATGTTTAAGGGACACATAAATTTATAGAGGTACCCCAACCTCTTTTACAACTGTTTGTGTTTGAATAACCCTCCCACCAGAGCTTTCCATTGTGGAGATCACAGCCATGAATTGCAGAGTTTAGGGCTTGACCAGAAAGGAATTTTTCCTGAACGTAGTTCGTAGCAAGCTATGCAACCAAGCCATAGTGTTGCAATAAATCCGTAGCATTACACAAAAAAAACGAAGCTACCTGAGACAGGTATAACAACATTGGCTGACCGAACAGGAGCCTCTCTCTAATCACCACCCTTGGGGCCACTTCAACCCTCACACAATCAATCTTAAAATTTGTTTTTGAGAATTTCAAAGGAGTATGCATACGATTTAGGATTCTCCCATTTCAAAATTGGGAGGCAGATATGCTTGTTGATTGGATCAATTTCTATCGAAGCCATTGCTTGCTTCCTCACTGATTCCTTCGTAGAGCCGTCAAAGTACAAAACTCTCACAACCACCATTTGATCTAGGAGCATCCCTAGTTTTAAAGAAATCCTATATCAACTGAAAACATTTTGTTTCTTGGAATTTAGTTGTAGTTGTATCATTTCTCAGCTCGTGGAGCAGGGTATTGATTATAAATTAGGCCATCTTCAACATGATTTCAAGTGATTTGTATTCGTTTATAGATTGTTATTGCTCTCAAAATTTCACTATCAATTCTTTGTCAGAGCAATCAAGGCTTATCTAGCCTAGGCTTGTTGTACGAACCTTTTTTGGAGCATGCAGAGCTTAATGAAACATAATTCAAGGCATATTAGGTCTAAGGGAACTTTCATGGAGATCCACAATACTTTCCATTTCCCTAGGGATTATCTTTTCATGTTCTTGGCCGACCTACATGTTTGATATTGCATTGGGGTTGTGAGCCCTTGAGGCTAACGTAGATCATAATTGAAGCTAGATATTCATATTTAAGATAATTTATAATCCATTGGAAGTTAGTTGACAAGTTCACAGTTTGTAGTAGATAGGAAGTAGATCTGAAGGTCATAATAAGACCTTGTGCCAATTGTAATGTCTTGTAGATGCCCTACGATAGGCATGTGAGCCCTAGTCATTCCACATATATGGCATATGATGCATATAAGACTGCAAGTTATTGAATCAATAATATTCCATGCTTGTCGAGCATTTCTTGTATTGTTTTTGTTGTGTGAGCTCAAGGTTGCATGGTTGGACCATACTTTTTGGACCCTCCATTTGTGACTGCACCAAGTGGTATCAAAGCGAGTTTGTAAGTCATTTGGGAGAGAAGACATTCCTTTTGGTGAATAGATCAACGACCTGAGGCAGCTTGCAAGTTTTTTCATTCAAGCGTCGAGTGTGAGGCAGTTGAGACCTTGTAGCCAAATTGTCAAATTGAGGAAGTTGCACTAGATCCAAGGGGAGAGATGTCACCAAGAAGATCTCCTGGTATGTTAATTGTTGCTCGATGAACATGGATGAAATGTTGGAGATGATAAGGGCAATGAGAGTCTGGTTGGATGTTGTAGAAGAAGATAGAAGGAGAGGTCTAAACCCTAGATATGAGGCCAAAAGTGATGATGAGTTAGATCATGTTGCAAATCAAAATGAAGAAAACTTAGAAGAAGAAGAAGACTCGGATTAGGTAAAGATGTTGAAAGCTATTTCCAAGATTGGTAAGAGACCTAGAATTGAAATTCAAAATTATGCGGGAAATTTAAACCTTGAGGAATTGATTGATTGGATCAATCATATGGAAGAATACTTTGAGTATGAAGAAATTGAAGATCCATAAAGAGTGATATTTGCAAAAAATAATTTGAAAGGACATTCTACTATTTTGTGGAAAGAAGTTCAATTGGATAGGAATAGAAGGGGAGAGGAGAAAATCACAAAGTGGGATAGGATGGTGACAAAGTTGAAGAATCAATTTATACCTACTGGCTATGAGCTTATATTATTGAAAAGATTGTAGAATCTAAGACAAAAGGAGAAGTTTGTGAAGGATTATACTAAAGAATTTTATAAGATGACCATCAGGGTTGGACATAATGAAGCCAGAAAGGAAAATGTTGTGTGGTACACGAATGGATTGAGAACAAACATCCAAGAAGAATTGACCCTGGTGAAGATGACAACAATTGAAGAAGCATACCAATTTGTGCTTAAGGTAGAAGAAAACTTGAATAAGAAGTTTGAACAAAGATAGAGTTCAGTGCAAGAGGAAGATTCCAGAGAAGAAGATCACAATTTGAATAGAGAAAAAAAAGGATAGAAAACCCCGCCGCAGTGAAGAGAAGGACAATAATTCATACCACAGAGGAAGAGAGGACATAAATTTATATTGCAATGAAAGAGGAGGTCATAATTCCTACCGTAATGATTGATATAGGAGAGATGAAGAAGATTTGAGAAGAGACCATTCAAAGGAGCTTGTTTCAAGTATGGAGGTAGGCATAGAGTATTTGAATGTCATCAAGAAAGTACCAGCAAGAGGATTGAATACCGAAAGAACAAATTATGTGGATGAAGAACCTATTGGATCCCATAGTTTGGTTGGGAAACCAGAGAAAGGTGAGTCATTAGTAATGAGAAGAGCTTTGATACATGAAATAGTGGTTGAAGAACCACTGCAAAGGAAGAATTTGTTCCTAGGGAAAGATGTAAATCCGAAGGAAAGGTATGTAAAGTTAACATTGATAGTGGTAGTACCAATACTTTAGTTTCAAAAGAGATGGCAACCAAGTTGAATTTGAAGAGATTGAAACATCCATTGAATCCTTACAAGTTAGAATGGATTCGGGATGAACATAAGATCTTGGTAAGTGAACAATGTTTGGTGAAATTTCATATAGGATCATATAATGATGAAGTGTTGTGTGATATTATGCCCATGGATGCATGACATTTATTGTTAGGAAGACCATGGAAATATGATAGGAAAGTAGTTCATGATGAAAGGAAGAATACCTATACTATGATTTCAAATGGAAAGAGACATATATTGATAGCTTTGGGAGAAGAGGACAAAGTGAATTTTGTGGCCCACTACCATAATATGTTTGGTAGATGGAAGGAAGTTTCTAGAAGGATTGAAGGATGAAAACATGTGTTTTGCATTGATTCCAAATAAGTGTAGTAATCAGGAGATAGGAAAATCTACCGCAAAGGATGAAGATCCACCACATATTGAAGTAGTAGAACTATTAACAAAGTATCAGGTTATCGTATAAGAGAATGTATTAGATGGATTGACACCAATTTGGAGCATCATTCATCATATAGATCTAGTATTTGGAGCAAGTTTTCCTAACAAAGTGGCACATAGGATGACACCTACAGAAAATGTGGAGTTGAATAGACAAATATAAAAAAATTTGAAGAAGGGTTGATTAGAGAAAGCTTAAGTCCATGTGTGGCACCTACTATACTGGTACCAAAGAGAGATGGAGAATGGAGGATTTGTACAAACTCAAGAGAAATCAATAGGATCACAATCAAGTATAGATTCTCATTGCCAACAATGGATGACATTATGGACTATTTGAGTGGAGCAAAGTATTTCACAAAGATTGACCTAAACAGTGGATATCATCAAATCAGGATCAAAGAAGAAGATGAATGGAAGACCATATTTAAGATTAATTAAGGGGTTGTATGAGTGGTTAGTGATTCCTTTTGGATTGACCAATGAACCTAGCAGCTTCATGAGGTTGATGAATGAGGTACTAAAGCAATTATTGGGTAAGTTTTTTATTGTTTATTTCGATGATAATATAATTTTCAGTATTATAGAGGCTAAGGGAGGATAAGTTTCTAATGAACATTAATAATTGTAGCTTTATGACTTGACATAGTTGGTGTAATTTGGTTTTGTCATTTCTATTGAAGGATTGAAGATGGACCTTGAGAAGGTTCTAGAGTAATTGTTGAATGGCCTACACTAGTAAACATTGGGGAGGTAAGATCATTCCATAGACTGAAAAGTTTCTACCATAAATTCATTAGGAGCTTTAGTAGCATTTGCATACCCATGACAAAAATAATGAGAGGATATAGGAAATAATTTAAGTGGACATCTAGAGCACAAAGAATTTTTGAATTGATGAAGCAAAAGGTGACATAGAAACCAGTGTTAGCATTACCTAATTTTGATAAAGTATTTTAAGTTGATTGTGATGGAAATGCAATAGGAGCAATATTAAGTCAAGAAGGAAGACCCATAACTTATTTTAGTTAGAAATTGAATGATGTCAAAAGGAGATATTATGATCAGGAGTTCTATGCCATAATTCAAGCCTTGAAGAAGTGGAGACATTATTTGTTGCCTAAAGATTTTGTGTTGTATATTGATCATCAAACCTTTAGTATTTGAATAGTTAGGTTAAGTTGAACTAGCGACATATGAGATTGGTCAAGTTCTTGCATAGTTATGCATTTGTGTTGAAGCATAGGAGTGGTAAGTCAAATAAAGTTGCATATGCATTGAGCAGGAGAAGGAATTTGTTGACAGAAATGACAATAGAAGTATTGGGTTTGGAATTACTAAAACACATGTATGAGGATGATCCAGATTTTGTTGAAGCATGGAAGGCATGTAAGGAACCAATAGTTACATATGGGAGTCAATGGTTGGATTATTTTATTCAGGAAGATATGTTGTTCAAGGGAAATCAATTGTGTATTCCAAGGAGTTCAATGAGGGGGAATTTGATTAAGGAGAAGCATAATGGAGGACTAGAAAGACATTTTGGGGTAGATAAGACAATAGCTTTAGTGAGTGAGAACTATTTTTTTCCTCAAATATATAAGGATGTTAGGAAGTATGTTCAAAGTTGCAGAATTTATCAAGTAGCGAAAGGGAGTAGTCAGAATATTGGATTGTATAAATCTTTAACAATTATATAGAGACCTTGGGTAGACCTAAGCATGGATTTAATATTAGGGATACCAAGAACATAAAGAGGATATGATTCTATAACATTTGGTAATAGTGAACATATTTTCTAAGATGGCATATTTAATTCCTTGCAAGAAGACTAATGATGTTGTGCATGTTGATGACCTATTTTTCAAGGAGATTATGAGATCGCATGAATTACCAAGGAGTATAGTTAAGGACACCGAGTTCATTGGATACTTTTGGAGGACATTATAGAAGAATATAAAGATAGTACTGAAGTTCAATTCAACATACCACCCACAAATAGATGGACAAATAGAGGTAGTAAACAAGAGTTTGGGTAACTTATTAAGATGTTTTGTTGGAAATAAACAAGGAAACTGGGATATAGTTATATTACAAGAAGAGTTTGCATACAACAATTTAATAAATTGAAGCACATGGAATACACCATTTGAGATTATGACAAGGATACATCCCAAAGGATTTGCATAGCTTAGAGACATTAGTATGGAGGAGTGCAAAACTGGAAGAATTCACTAGATTCATGGAAACATTGCATAGTTAGGTCCAAAAACACTTGGAGGACATGAACAGTAAGTACAAGGAGGAGGTAGATGAGAAAATGAGACATAAAGAATTTGTTGTTAGAGATGAAGTTATGGTATATCTTGGGAAGGAAAAGTTTCCAGTAGGAACTGTAGTGTCAAAAAATGTTGTTGGTGACATTTTCACACTTGTTTGGTCCCTCCTTGTAAAATTGAGCTTAATGATGCCTTGAATTAGTGTTGTAATGTGTCTTCCACACTCACATTAGGTCTTGGGCCCTTTTAAACTAAATATACTTAATTTGTACCTTGCTAAGGTGTTGTGAAGTGTTGTAACACACTTTCACACTTTTCTAAGGTTTTATTTAATTAATTGAGCCTAATAAACCCCTTTTAACCAAAGTATGCTTAAATCATGCCTTATTTGGAATGTTGTAAAGTGTTGTAACACACTTTCAAACTTTTCTAGGGTTTTCATTAATAATTGGGCCTCTTTATGCTTTAATTGGCCTTATTTTGCATCCACAAGCCTCATTTAATGCATCTTTTCGAGGACAATGCCGACACAAATCAACATCTAATCATAATTCAGGCGTTTTCAGATTGTGTGGCCTAGATTTGGTGGTTTGGGACTCATTCGCCACCTTGGGCGTATGCGTCCCACCTAGGGTTTTGGGTCCTGATCTTGGTTTTACACCTTTCTAAGCATTTTTGAATTTGGTCCCATAAATTATTCCTAATGGGACTCATTCACCACCTTGGGCGAATGAGTCCTGTGTTGCCCAAAATTAAAATTAATTCAAATTCTTGGCAAGATTTTATCCTCTTAGATCTGATGTCGGCTTGTAGTGTTGCAATTTCAAGAATTATTGCATAATTAAGTATAAATACAAGGTTCTTTCACTCATTTTCATCCGAACATCCTAAGTGTTCATTGGAGTTCACAAGAGTTTACAAGTGCTTACAAGAGCATTCAATTATCTTCAAGGGCAGATTATTAAGCATTTTAGAGCATTATTCAAGTATCAATCATCATGTCAAAGTCTTCATGCATCATTTTTGTCTTTGAGCTAAAAATTGTGATGTAGGGTTTTATGATTCAAGCAAGTATTCAATTCAAGATCTACAACATTCAAGCAAGAGTCAAGATCGACATCCATTGGAGCCATCTCATACATGTTTACAACCTCTTATTGCTAGGGTTTGGTGATTTGCAACATCATATTTTGTTCATTCATCATTCTCCATTCCTATTTCATTTTATTTCAAGGTTTGATTACCAAAATGGGGTTTGACCAAGGAAAATCTCTCTCCACTAACAAAACAAGATTTTTCCCTCTCTTTAGTGTGTGATTTATAGGTTTAGGTTGAAGATACACTGAAGAGAAAGTTTGGAACAAGTTATCAAAGTGTTCAAAGTTGTCAAAGTTGTCACCTTGCATTGAAGATACTTGGAAGACTTCTATAGGTTGCAAATTAGGGTTTCAAATCTAGAAATCAATTGGGACGAACATAGTAGATCTTGAAGACCAGATTCAGACTTTGAAGTTCTAGAAAACCCTAACTAGATTGATTCTTCAGTTCTGGTGTATGAGTCCTAGTTTAGGTCAAAATTCAGGTTTTTACAGATTCAAATACCCATTTGCTAGATTCCTATTTTTGCATAGAAACCCAGATCTGGGGCTGATTCTCCCAGCCTGGAATATGAGTTCCAGACAACATTAAAGTCACTTTTTTCAGCATTCTAGAGCTCCATCCAGTCATCTTCATATTTCTAGGGGCACACATTTCATCTTGCAACATTTTGTTTTGTTTTATATACTTTTCTAGGTCATTTAGTGAAGTGTTGCATCATATTAGGTTTAAGCATTTCATCTTGTATTGCATTTGTCTTTCCAAGTCTTAACTTGGTGGTGAACCCCTCATTAGTTTACAATCAACCCCTAGGAAAACCCTTTTGTAGGACCTCTTTCCCCATTCATTACATTGAGATCTCTAGGGTTACCCTTGAATGAGAGAGTGTGAAGATTGTTATTCTAGGTCCTAAACCCTAGAACCAAAACAATTTCCCCCCCTTCATTTTGGTGAATCTATATTTAGAACATCATAATTTTGATTTGGTGTGCATCATCATCCTAGATCTTGCTTGTATTGACATTGTATTAGGGTTTGCATTAGTTAATTGGAATTTTTGGGTTTCTAATTAAATGCATTAGTGAAAGTGCATATAGGTTGCATTTTTTCATCTCAAATCATTGAAATTCATACAAAATTTGCATTTTCACTTAGGTTACAGATCATACAACATAAAAAGAATCTAAATAAATTGAAAATTTATTAAAATTTTGAAAAAAAACCTCATTGGGACTCATATGCCCCTCTGGGTGAATCAGTCCTACTGCAGATTCTGCATTTCTTTTTCTGTAATTTAAAGCTCTATTTCTGTGCTCTTGGTTTCTGTTGATACCTTTCTGTTTCAGTTTACAAAGTTTCTATTATAATCATTTCATTGTTCTTAGCTTATATTACATTTGCATTCATCTTGCATCTCGTATCCCTTGCATGAATATTTGGTGTCCTATTGTGGATACTGTAGTGAGACGAAGTTTGAGACTCATGTCATCCTATGATAGCACAATTTTCATGGATCTTGGGTTATCTAGCTCTTTCACTCCTAGTATTGACACTAGTACACTAGGTATGGACCATACCCTTAACAAATCTTTACCTTCAAGTAGTGTGGTGTATACTGAAACAAGGATTGATAGTGTTTCACAAGAAAAAATAATTCAAATTCATGAAGATTTAGAAAACCTAAAAAATCAAGTGCAAAATGACAACATTTCAACCACTTCCATCCCTACCATAGATAACATTCATCGCATGCTTAAGTGAAGATGGACTTGACCATGTGAAAAACATAGTTGAAATCTTTGAAAAAAATCTCACCTCAACCACTTGTTGTCCTTTACCTACAAACAATGTCACAAGCTAAGGAGGAATTCAAATTCCTCCTCCCACAACAATTTCCTCTATTCCTACTTATACCAACCCTCAAGTCACAACAACAATGAAACTAACTACTAATGTGATTCCTTCCTTGGGTATTTCCGCTAGCATCCCCAGTACCTTTGTGATATCACAACTCATATCTCCTACCACTTTACCACCTATAAGCATTCCATTAACTTGTCCCTCGAACACATACACTCCACCTCATAACACAAGCAATGACCCTCTCATAATTCAACTCTTTCAAACTGTTTTGAATCCCTTCAAAAAAAATTTCTACCATCAACTAAAATCAAAATGGCCCACCTACATATTATGTCAAAAGCAGTCCAATGTCCTTAGAGATATTACAAACATCGATGCCACAAGGTGTAGAGGTGCCTAGATTCAAGAAATATGGAGGAAAGGGAGATACTTCTAACCATGTTAATGCTTATACTTCCTTATGTAGTGACTTTATCCTTGATGATAAACTCTTGGCTAAGCTTTTCCCTAGGTCCTTGAAGGATACTGCCTTAGAGTGGTTTTCTTCTTTACCGAACAACTCAATTTGTTCATGAAATTATTGAGGCATTTGTCAACCATTTCCAAGTGCATATTACTCCTAAGATGACCTTGGATGATTTGATGAGATGCAAGAAAAAATAAGAAAAGATTACTGACTTAATCTCACACTATCGATTGCTTTATTCCCAAATCGATGTCAAGGTCCGGATACTCACCTTCAAAAGATGTTCATAGGAAATTTGCAAAGCAAGATACAAGATAAACTCACCATGATGAAATTCCCTTCCTTCATGCACTTATGTACTGCCCTACGTGATTATCAAAAATTGATTAGTAGTTGAGATACAAAATCCACCTCTAGGCATACTGAGAAGTTCAAGTTTGTAAACCAAAAAATTACATTAAAATTTTGCATAAAAATTAATTTTTTATGTAAAAATGTAGGATTTCTAGAGATAAAAGGTATATTTTCAAGTGATTCAGATCAAAACATCCATGATAGTTCATGTAGATCAATATATTTTCAAGGTATATTTGATTTGAGAGAATGTTCAGTTCAAAATTTTTAGTTCATGTTGCTTATGCTCAATAATTTGTCTATATTTATATGCAGGTCTACTACACTCAAGTTTGGAGCATGACGAGGTTACAATGACAATAAATCCACCATTATTGAGTTTCAAATAGGTCTTGAAGATTGATTTTCATAACAATTTACTTGTTTATATGTGTAGGTTTTTTGGAGAACAAAGGTATATTTTTAAGCAATTTAGATCAATACATCCACGGTTGTGTTATGAGTACAATGAGGTAATGATGGTAGTGATTCAAAAGTAGGTTGGAGTTTATGTGTCTTAACAATTCTTAACAAATGTAGGTCTTTTTGGTGGACAATACTATTGCATCAATTTTTTTCTTAAATAAGCTAATAATAATCCATACAAGGAAATGAAAAGAGACCTACCCTACCATTTACATGCCTACCTCAATGTGTCCATGTTGCCCATTTTTCAAAAATACTATTTTTTTAATATTTTTTTACAGTTTTTCTCTTAGGGCTCTTTAGAGACTGCCCCGAAAAGAGCACCCTAGAATGATCAAGTGACTTGGAAAAAAAAAGATACATTACCTAGTATTTACCTACCTACCTCGATGTGTCCACATTGCCCATTTGTCAAAATTACTAAAAATTTAACAATTTTGCATTTTTTGCTCTTACGACACTTTCAAGACTACCTCAGATTACTGCACTCCAAAATCACAGGGAGACTTGGGAAACACAAGGAGGTCATCTATAGTGTTTACCTACCCACCTTGATGTGTTGGTATACTTGGTTTCACTACATGATGCACAAAACAAAAAAATGCTTCTTTCTTTTCTTGCTCTGCTTTCCATTGACAATTTCACAAGAATGCATTTGACACTGGAACACACAAACAGTGCCTAGTTTACCCAAATAGAGAGAGGTTGGTTTGAAGGGACTCAATATCCACCTATAGGTCTATAATTTTTTTTTCCTATGCACCATGAGGTCCTAGAATGACTTTGTCAAAGTTTGACAATTTTTTGCTTTTAGGGCTCTTTGGAGACTACCCTAGAAAGAGCACCCCAAAATAATTAGGTGAATTGGGAAAAAAAAGAGACCTTCCCAGTATTTACTTACCTACCTCGACATGTCCACACTGCCCATTTGTCAAAAATACTAAATTTTTTACAATTTTTGCTTTTTTTTTTTTTTTTTCTCTTAAGGCTCTTTAGAGATTACCTCAAAAAGAGCTCCCTAGAACGATCAAGTGACTTGGGAAAAAAAGAGACCTTCCATAGTATTTACCCACCTACCTCAATGTGTTCATGCTAC
This sequence comes from Sequoia sempervirens, assembly GCA_007258455.2. NCBI lineage: Eukaryota > Viridiplantae > Streptophyta > Pinopsida > Cupressales > Cupressaceae > Sequoia > Sequoia sempervirens. Next base: position 10,355 of record VDFB02020519.1, on the reverse strand, counting down.
CCATTTTTCAAAATACTAAAAATTTAGTAGTTTTGCATTTTTTGCTCTTATGATACTTTAAAGACAACCCCGAATTAGTGCACTTTGGAATCACGAGGGGACTTGGGCAGAAAAAGGAGGCCTTTCGTAGCATTTACCTACCCACATTGATGTGTTGGTATACTAGGTTTTGTTCCATGATGCATAAAACAAAAAAATGTTTGTTTCCATTTTTGTACTGCTTTCCATTGACCATTTTTGCAAGAATGCATTTGACATTGGAACACACAAACAGTGTTGAGTTGACCAAAAATAAGAGAGGTTGGCTTGAATGGATTTTATATCCACTTGTAGTTCCATATATGGAGGATTCTATATTGAATAAAATTCAAAAAAAATTACAAGCTTTTCTAGACACATCTTTTCTATGAGTCTTCAAATCCTCATGTCTCCAAACCTTCTTGTCTTCACTCATATTCTAAAATTTGTTTCTTCTCTTAATTATGCAGCTCTCATGCTTTCCTTGAACACCTACAATACACCTACAAAATATTTTTTCTCTTCTTCTATTCCTCTTCTCTTTACAAGTTGATTTTCTGCAGTCTTTCTTGTGCAACTCTCATGAGTAACCTACAAGTTTTTTCTCCAACCTTGCTGCTATTTATTGCTTCCTTTTTACACCATTTAAGGTTATTTTTTATATGTTCAAAGGTTGTTTTTTATATGTTCATACACCCTTACAAAGCACCAAAAATTGGCACCCAAATATGCTCTTTCATTCCCTCAACTTGACCTACGAAATTCCTTCATAAAGGATGAAAAAAAGACAGTTTTTCTTCAAAAATGTGTTGTTAATGTTACTTTACCATAACAATCATCTTTCTGGTGTATATTCCTTTTTTAAAATGAATAAATTACACAACCAATTCGTGATCCTTTGGTAATTGAAGTCATTCATCATTTTTCCAAAAATTCACTATCTTTCCCTCCATTTTAAGCACCCAATAAGACAAGAATGGAATGCCAAAGGTCACTTGCCTTTTGAAACTTCTATAGGAATCCAAATTGATAGAATGAATATTAATTTTCATTTTCAAGTTCCATTTAATATCCCAATGGACCCCCTTTAACCCTTCAAGCCTTGAATAATACAATAATTTAAAAATCACATTAAACACAATGTTTGCCTCTGATTTTTTAAATGAAAATCCAAGTATTGGTAAATTAAGATTTTATCCTTCAAACACAACACAAGATGCTCTTGAATCTCCAACCCACACCAAAATGCAAAATAAACATGAAAATAAAATACTTTTTTTTTGGTTGATGTTGATTGCTAATTCGCTCGAATGCTCCTACATCATTTTTACTTTCTAGATTAAGGAATTTAGAATTGATAAAGTAACCAAGTGAATATCTAATTATGGAGATAATTATATTTGGTTTACAACCAAAGGTTTGTCTTCAAATAGTTAATTATGACCAAGATTAATGAGTTAAATGAAGAAGATAATTCCTTCATAATATATTAATTTAGCTCAATAATAAGATGAAAAAACCTATTCTTAATATGAAGGATGCATCTAATTTTGGTTAAACATTGAAACCCTCTACCAAGAAAACAAGGTCATTTCTAGTAAAAGGAAACCTCTCGTGTAAGGGCCTTCCAATTTGAGAGTGCTTGAGAATGAATAATAGGGAGAAGTAGATGAAGAACCACTTAAAATTATATAGTCAAGGATTGATTATCTAATTAATAATTTTCCAACCATGTAATGAATTTAAACAATTCATAATTACATAGTAAAAAAATCAATGACATAAAAAAAAAGTGATTTGATATTTATTGATCCATAGTCAAGAATGAATTAAACAACTATAATGGGATTCCAACATGCTAGGCATCGATCATTTGATTATAAACAAATGTAACTCTGAAATTTGAATAATATTACAATATAACTTTATATCCTAAATTTAATTATCTCTTTCTCTCTACTACTTTCATCTTGCTTACAAATGATTGTCAATAGTTTTTATCTATCACCCTCAAGCCTTGTTAATAATCTTAGTTAGTCATAGAGTGGCATAAATCTCATTATGTAATGGAGCATGTAGTAATCCAAACATGTATTTGAACATAAATACTGAAATCACTCATAGATCTAATGTATTGTGTGATGTGTTCCTCTTCTACTATAAGATTTAAAAGCCACTACAACTTATGAGAAATCAAACTAGGTGTTAATTTGCTAATCTTAGTGAGGTTTAGAAAACAAGCTATACTTTGGGAGTGATTAGAATCTTCTAAAAAGAACTTATATGACATTGAAAGATCAAGATAGTTCACATATATTCCAAACTGTGAGGTGAGACATATAACTATGGTAAAATGTGATAATATTTTTGATCGAATAATGACCAAAAAAATACCTTGGAATTATCATACATTAGACACCATGGGTTGTTTGAAAATTTAGTTTACCAAAACCTTATAAATCTAACTTGATTTTTCTTCTAGCTTACCTTTCTACTTCACCAAATACTCTTCATACTTCCTATTTCTAGTACTTTTTCCAAACCTAATATCCAAAATATCCTCTATTTCCTTCTTTTGTTGTTGTAGAATTTGAATTTGTCATTATAATTACACATCATTATACATTGACCCCTTGAAATATTAAATACTTGTGATATGCCAAATACTTCTAATAATTCAACTTTACATATCTTTCTTGAATCAAATTTCAAAAGTTGAAGGTGAAGACATTTTATCCTTGAAAAATTATCAAATACATATAAAATAACTATTAAATCTGGAAAATATCAATGATTATATTCTTTTGCACCAAGATATCCACATGGGTAGGAAACCTCTTGGTCAGCTAAAGGCCAACCTATATCACTTTTGACCACATGGAATGGGGTTCAGGGCAGTGCCTCAATTTTTTCTTGATAAGCCATATTTTGTTGTCAAAACTAGATTTTTAAAAAGAAAACATATTGCTATATCTTGCTTTTGTGGTAACCTAATTAATTAGGTGAATTAGGGTCAAATTGGTAATGCACAACAAAATATTGAAATTTTAGGACAAATTTCCAAAAAGAGTAACCGGATTTGAATAGAGGTCACAAAGCATGGTTTCACAAAAAAAATTGAGGTAAAATAGGATGGTCAGGGGCATGGGTTCCCTAGACTAAAAATTAGGGTTTTTGGAATCTCAGAATAGGTATAGGCATATAATAGTCTGTAGATCTTTTTTTTATGAAAACCTAGGTATGAGAACTGATAGAGTTTAGAAAAAAATGTATGTCATAATTTAATGATTAGAGGCATGAAGGCACAAATGAGGAATTCTAAGCATTCAAAGGAGTTGATGGATCAAACCAGCAAACACAATTGCCCCTAGGAGGTAGGAGTTAGCAAAAATTGTTGACAAGATGAGAATGCCAATGAAATGCTAGAAGAATGTTTTTTAGGTTTATATTTTTGCAATGAAAAAAGTGTATTAAATGCTCCATTTTTCCAAAGTAAATATAAGACACTTGCAAATTGAAATAAAATAACTCAAATTTAAAGCCCTAAACAAGGAAAATTAGATCTAAAGTTATACAATTAAATCTAAATATTTTACAATTTTGATCTAATTTGAATTCACAAAGGTGTTTAATGTTTAATGAACAAAGAGTGCAAATTATTAATTTTGAAAATGAAAAAAATGCAAATCAATAGCAAGAAATTAAAATAACCTAGGTTTTTTTTATCTATTTTCAAACTTTATGATATGTAAATCAGAAAATTGTAAGTGTAAGAAACATTGGGTTCATCAAAATATAGTGTAAAAAAAGGGATCCTAGATCTAGCAAGTAGATTAGCTAGGATCAACATTTTTTTCCCTACATTGGAACACAAACCAACTAGGGTTTTATGATTGGCTAACTGCCTCAAAGGAGAGCCAATATACTAGGGTTTAGTTCTTTTGAGTTGCAAAGAGGAGAGATTTTATGTGTATTTTAATAAGATTATTTGACATAAACCCTCAATCTAAAAATTTAATTTATCACATAGATGAAGGGTGATCCCATAAAGCTGGTTTACAATTTTTGGGAGATTCTAATTTTTGTTAAAATCACATATTTTTAGAAAACATAATGATTTAATCCTTAAAAAGTTCCATTTAAAGCATTCCAATTGAAGAGGGTTTGATCAAACTACCTTAGATCAAACCCCCTTGGATAGAACCCCGCTAGTTTTAAACCATACCTATAACAGAGTCTCCTTTACACCTATCAACATGCTGATAAAAAACCACTTTTGACTTACCCTTTGCGGGATCAAATGAATTCATTTAAAATTTATTTTTGAATGTAGTCCTTATTATAAGCTTCCCAAAAAGTATAATTTTAAATAAATTTAATTTAATTATTATATTTATTTTTTATTTCTTGTGAATGTAGGTTTTTCACTAAAAAGCTCTTCTATTCTGCATATAGAAAAATAGAAGATTATCAATTTTTTTTTGAAAAATATGAGTGCACCAGATATTGAAGTCCTTGATCCAACAAAAAAAAAGAATTTTGATACATACAAAAAAATTGTGTTATACAAGTCCACCTATGTTTGAATTATAATTGGTTTGACTTCAAAACTTGATTAAGGAAAAAATATTCAATAAAACACTATGAAACCAATTGGAAGCACTAGATATCGTAGTTACAAATATAAATTCGAAAAAGTTAGAGTTTTATGCTTCATGGAAAAAAGGTTATGTGTTATACGGTGAGCATCACTCCTTAAAAATGGTGTTTACTGAAAAAAAAAGTTTTCGAAGGAGATGGAAAAAGAAGTGCAATCTGATTCCAAAAATTTTGAAAAAAATATATTTAGAATCTATAGATAAAATGTAACAAATCACTAGATTGCATCATCTTCAAATTCCTCATGGTTTAGCCACTATAGGTGCCCGAAAATGAACATTTAGTTAGAGAAAATCAGTTCAGTGTCCAGTTTGGCCAAAAATTGTAAACCAGTATTATGGGATCACCTTGAAACTAAGAATTGATGGAACAATTACAGATCTGAGAAGTGAAGACAGAGAGGAACCTGAACTTAAAATTTGATCCTAAATTTGAGGTTCAAGGGCGAGGATTCCCTTGGTAAGAGATGTTGGTTTTTAGGATCTTCAAACTTCAAATGACAAGTTACCATTTTCTCTATGTCTTCTTACATCCTTTTGTTGATGAAACTTTTGAATCTAGTTTGCACACATGAAAATATGGGGAAAGGTTTTGTTGTATAGGGGCTTGCATAAGTCAAGCCTTGTTTTGGTGTTTCCACCTTCATGAACACAAATGATGATGGTAAAAATGACTTACCCAAGGTCAGGTAGAGGCCAAATAAATAATAATTTACTATAATAAGGGTAAAAGTACAAAGTTGTGTCACACTTTTGGCCAACTTATCAACACAAGTGAATTTTAGTATTTATAACTAAAAATCAATTTTGGTCAAACATATGATCTAGTAAGATTCATTCTAGATAAGTTAAATATGTCCACAACTTTTCCAACTAAATTTGTTGGCTAAATGCATATGTAGCACCACCTTGAGGCCAATTTACTAAAAAAATGAAATTATTTAAAAATTTTATGTTTCAACAACTCCTACTCATATAAATAACATTTTTAAAAAAATATAAAAATACTCTTTTGTAGATCCATAAGTTTAGTTTTCAAATATATATTTATTTTAATAGTTCAACTATTATTTATATTTTATTTTCATTTTTTACTAAAATTTAGGTTATTAGCACAAAAATATTAGGTTGATTACCATGTCAAGGGAAATACTAAAACTTATTAAAAAAAATTAAAAAAATATGATGCCCTAATAAAAGAATCTAGATTAAGATAGTATAATTTGCTTTCTATTTTAGATAAATATTTAATATAAAAGTTGACATCAAGTGGAAACAACCATTTTTTAATATATGCACATTTAAATATTTATTTAAAAATATGTATTTATTAAAGTTGCAAAAAAATATATCCATGCCTTAAAGTTTCAAGTTATAAATATGTACAAAAAATTTGAAGGCAAAAAAATAAAATTTACTATATAAAGCTTGACGTCTCATGTAATGTCATTTTTCAACATTTTATCAATAAGATTATAACTTGTTAATTTATAAAAAAAATATTCAAATAATTTTTTAATTTTGTCAAAAAAATACAAACATAAAATATACGAAAAAATAAATATTTTATTAGTTTACATCATTTCAAAATTCAAAACATATATGCCACTTTTCAGTAATTCAGGTTTAAAATTTAGACTAGTGTTGGCCATTTCCTTTATAAAATTGTGATATTGCTTTGTACTTTTACCCATAACAAATGATACTTGATAATGTTACCTTAGGTATGAAATCTTTATCAAAGTGATGTTCACACCATAAGTTTCCACAAAAATATGTTTGATGGATTATTGAATATCTTGAATAACTCCAAGAGGTTAGTCCTTGTAACACAATAGATTGTCATAGCTAGCATTTAGATGATAACTCATATACATCTTGATGAAAGTGCATAATTGATCATGATGATACCTTGTTCACAATATCCCTTTCTAATGTTCAAATGAGAGGAAAGCTTCTTTATATATGCAGTCCAATTGATCTTTTTATTTATAGGTTTACTTGGGATCCTTTTTAAATCACCAAGGTCCCATACCAAAATATTAAATATTGAAATAGGTCACCTTTAGGTCAAGGGAACCCTTGTCATTGATCAGGTGTTGTTGACCCAAATTTCTTTAGATGCCAATGATTTTAATTTATTTATTTTCCTAATCTATCCCCAAAATGAATAAATTATTAATATAATTAATATTTTAGGAAAATAGGGTGTCAATATAGTGTGAAATTATCAAGAGTAATAATTTTATGATACTACAAGCAGAAAACGGAGGTAACGATGTGCGAGGGCTCTCCCAGTGTTGTTCGCAATGGCAGCTCCTCTGCACAGGGTGCGCTTGGGGATGGTTCTCCTCTTCACGATAAGTCTAAGAAATGCCCTTCTGGTATTAATTAGCGTCCCCTTGGCTCCAAGCGTGGTGGGCGGTTAGCTGGGGTGGGATTGGGCCGAAAGCGATACAACCTCTGCTCCGGGGATTCCCTGGTTCCTGAGCCGAGTGCTCCCTCTCAGTCTGTCGAATTCCTGGCCGCCAATGCGTTGGAGGATGCCTCTGGTGCAGCGACTACGGTCTCTGTCGAAGGGTGCCGGAACAGGGTGAACCCCTATCATGTGTGCTCTGAGTTTTGTCAGGATTTTTTGCAGGAAAACCCTCCTCAACCCAGATCTCTGGTTCTCTCTGCTCCTCCTCCTTTGTCTAATGAGGATAATGTTTCTCATGCTGGCGCTGGTTGTTTCTCTTTAGGCGATTCACTTGTCTCCTTTGCTAAGGAGCTAGCGGATTTCAATATTTCTGATGCTAGTATTGATGCTGTTTCAGAGGATGTTGGCACTCGCTCGGTTGTTTTGAGATGTCTGCACAAGCGACCATCGATGTCCTCTCTTCTCGAATGGATCAAGGAAACCTGGAGAAATTTGTCTCTTCCCTCTGTTGAAGCCTTAGACTTTGGTTTTTTTCTGATTTCATTTTGTTCTGTGGAGGATTGCAATTTTGTTTTGCAGGAAGGACCTTGGTTCCTAGGGCATTCTGGCCTCTTTATTTCGCCCTGGTTGCCTTTTTTTGATCCTGCCACTGCTAAGATTTCTCTTATTCCTATTTGGATCAGGCTCTACAATCTGCCTTTGGTTCTTCGCAATGCAGATTTGCTTAGCAATATGCTCAATCAGGTTGGGTCTTTTATCAAGATTGATTCAGATGGGGTTGCTTCAGATCGTAGATTTTACAGGGTGTGCGCTTGGGTGGATATTTCTAAACCCCTTTCTCATTCTATTCGGATCCATTCTTCGCATGGTGTTTGGACTTAGTTCTTAAATTACGAAGGCTTACCCTTCCGTTACTTCAGATGCAATATGCTAGGTCACAGGATTGAAACCTGTTCCCTCAAGCGTCCTGATGGGGCGAGGAATGTTAGCTTGAAAAAGTGGATCAAAAAGGGCAGTTCTCCTAACTCTGAGTTCATTTGGAGAAATCATGGCAAGTTCTTTGATCCCTCAATGGTGACAGAGCTGGTTATGGAGCAGCAGGAAGCACCCATACCTCTGAGTGTGGATCAGCAAGCTAGTCCTTCTTCTCCTCCTTTAGTCCCTGCTCATGAGAGCCCCTCTGCCTCTCCCTCTGAGTCTGAGGAAGATGGCTTTGACTCTGATGGCACTTTCCCTTTTATGGAGGACTTGGATGGGCAACATTGGGACTTTTATGATGATTTCTCTGTAGACCCTCCCAAGAAATTAGGGATCTCTCAGGTTCTAAATGGCAAATCTAAACCTGACTGTGGTTTAAAGAGGAAGGAAGGAAGGAAGTCTACTGCTGAGAAGCTTCGCACTGAAGGGTTAGAAGCGGTGGAAGCTGGTTCGCAGCGGACTCTGGAGGGGATTCTCTTCCGAAAATAGTTTTTGGCCCTTCTTTTTTCGAGTCTTTTTGCTCGTGTTTTTCTCTCTTTGGGTTCCTCTATAGCTATGCTGAATTCTGTTTCAGTCTCTCTTCTTCTTCATATGTCTTCTTAGGTTTCTTTTCTTTCTTCTTCTGAAGTATTATGTATGCGATTGTTCCTTCTCTGCTTCTTGGCAGCCTTTTGTAATTTTCTTATCTTTCAATAAAGGGAGTGGGCCCCTATCCCCACATCTTACGTATCAAAAAATAAAAATAAAAAAATTTATGATACTACAAAATCAAATATTATAAAGTATAGTAAATTATAAAATATAAAAGATATGGTATACCCTAGGAGATATATTGCCCTTTATTTATGTCTTCATACTTAAATGTGTACCTATCCTTACAAAGGAACCCATACAAATATTATTCATTTTACCCCAACAATAGTAAACATCCATCACATATTAAAGGGCCAAAAGAATATAAATGAAACAATATCACATGTAAAATGCAATACAGGTCTATCTAATAAATCTATTATACCTTAATACACCAATTGAATATCTAAAAGGTGCCACAACAACATTAATCATTTGATGTAGGAGCATCCAGTGGTGTAAGGGCAATCTTGCATCACCCAAAAATAGTTAAATTTCAAGTTTCTCAATTTTTAGATGTTTTAAAATTTTTGGATACCCTTTTCATCATAATGAAATTCTCAATTTACAGTTTTTATTTTCTATTCCTGGGTTGAAAGATATTGCAATTTTAGTTTCCTAGATTTGCACCTGAAAATCTTCCGAGTTAGATTTGAGGCACTTAGAGTTCCTGGAATGGCCCCGAAACTTGCTAAAATTGGCATAGCAGATTTCAAGCGCGTTATTGACTTTGATACCTTTCCAACGGTTCAAATGGTTCGCCAATTGGAGTCCCGGATCAAAAGTTATGGCCCTAGGAAGTTGGCACACTTTCTAGAAGATACAATTGCAAATGTTCTTTTGAAATTTGAATTTCAAGTTGTAATTTTTCAGTGCCAAACTGCCTAAACTCAAATTTGAATGTTTTTTTGGCTCCAAACTAAAGAGGATCTCTATTTATGGGTGGGTTTCTAATTTTTGAGTAAATTTTTGGGGACAAGCTCGCATATGGCAAAAAGGTGATTCTATAGCTTTTTGTAACTTGCATGTGTTGTAGAACTTGGGGATTTGAGATCCTCTGCATGTAAGAAGCTCCATTTTCTGAATAATAAAATTATTCTCTTGTTTGTGGGTTATTTTCTAAGTCTCGGGCTGTGCCCTCATCCAGTGGTATCAGAGCCATGATTTCTTGAGCGTGTGGACAGATCGCCGATCGTGAGGCAGTTCACACCAGGACTGTGGTTGTGGGTCAAGGTCAAGAAAGATGCCTCCAAAAGTGATTCCTGGTAGGTGTGGTGGTGCCAGAGGTGGTCGAAGTGGAAAAAATGCTGGTGGAAGAGATGCACTGGCAGCCCTCCAAAGACAAATTGATGCGTTACAAGAGCAGTTGAGAAGAGGGTTAAACCTGAGGGAGGAAAGTGAGGATGAAGGAGAGGAAGAAGGTTCAAATGTAGTAGAGGAAGAAGTAGCAATTGATCAAAACCAAATGCAGCTAATAAAGGCCATTTCAAAGATTGGGAGAAGACCGAGAGCAGAAGTCCCCAGTTATTCTGGAAGTCTGAACCCGAAAGAGTTGATCGACTGGATCAACGAGCTAGAAGAATATTTTGAGTATGAGGAAATAGAGGACCCAGATCGGGTTAAGTTTGTGAGAATGAAGCTGAAGGGCC
>VDFB02020516.1:0-18248 GCA_007258455.2 Sequoia sempervirens | reverse complement strand
GAGATGGGTTCTTGTTGAACCACTACTCATGAAACATGCGTCAATGAGTTTGACTCGAAACTACACGGTTGAATCCTGATAGCAATATCATAATATTTATAATGATAATCAATTGGATTGGGGCCCTAACTCGGTTGGCTAAATCTTTCCTCTTGCAGGAGGTTGGTCACGAGGTCTAGTCTCCCCCTCCCTCGTGGTACTGGAGGGCGTGTCGTTCTGCCGGTCACGTTAAAAAGTTTACCAGGCGCACTGCAATTTATAATAATAATCAACTAATTTTTGCATGTCTAATGTCCCATAAACAACCATCACTACTAAACAACTAAAACAAATAAAAACAACTCACTACTAAACTAGAAAAAACTAAAATCAAAACTGAAATATAATAATTAACAAAAATTACATTTAATTTTATTCACCTTATTTAAACTTACATATATTTTATTTCAAACTATACAACAAAACTACAGAGGCAAGTACTGGCCACTGCGTGGCACTTATTTTCTTCATATTATAATTGTTTTATCAGCTGCCTTAAGGAATTGCGTGCATCAGAATCTTCATTTCTCTGAGAAGAATAGAATAAATCAGACTTCACTTACAGAAGAAGATGAAGAAAGCTTTGCCTTTTTAGTACCTCCAGCCATAAACAGATATTTCAGAAAGCTTACGAGCTTACTTGAAGATTGACTGCTTTGGTTGCTTGGAATCCTTGCGAACCTTGGATTTAAACAGACTTGGATTGAGAGACCAATGTTGGACTGATATAGATCTTCTGCAGAATGATTTTAGGGTATTTAACTACACTTAAGGCCGGGGGAAGAGGTGGCAGGATTTAGGTCGGTGGGAGAGACAGCATTGCAGAGAAAATGCAGCTAAAGCTCTCAAGAATGCATTCAATCAAATCAAACTGTATTTTATTTGTATACATCTAAAAAGATTGTGCAAAGAGATTTCACCACCGTATTGATCGGAAATTTGAGCCTTCCAAGGCAATTATTTAAACAAAGTGAGAACAATTTACTGGCCTCCAGCAATTTCTCGGGACTTACTTAGGAACTTGCAAGCTCAGACAATATAACCTTTCTTTAGCACATTCAAGTCGATTGTGCAAAGAGATTTTACCACAGTATTGATTAGAAATTTAACGCAATTATTTAAACACAGCGTTTTTTCCCCTGTTTGAGAACAATTTACCAGCACCATGCAATTTCCTGGGACTGAATTTGGGAGCTCGCAAGCTCACACAATATAACCTAGCAGATAACTACTTCAATCATTTACATATTTATTCTTTACTTTCTTGTCATGCTTTAAGGCACAAACTAAAAAAGAAATCAAGGTTAACTTGCTTATCATGACTAGAAAACCAGAATTTCAGTGGCAAATAGGCATTTGGCATAAATAAACGCATACATATTTACAGGGGAACTGAGTACCAGCTTATAAAAATGCAATGCATGGAAAAGTGCAGCATTAATCCAAATATGCCTGAATAGACCTTAAGCTTACAGGCTCGTGAAATTTAAATGATTTTCAATACTACCTTCTATGAAACCATAACACAAGCACAAAAAATGGCAAACATTTTGATTTTACCAAATAAAAGTTGCACTTATCTCAAGAAAGTTGTCTGTATTTATTAATTGCTTCGAGGAGAGACTCTGAGTAACAATCAGCTTTCCATTAAAGAAGAGCCTGGAACACAGAATCACCAGTAACACTGAAAAACTGACTAAAGCATCTCAGCCTTCATATTCTACTACTATTCAGAAACATTCAATAATTCTGGTGTTTGTACACCATATGAAAAAATACCACAAAAATATCTTCACCCTTATTCTTGATTAACCTTATTAACTAAGCAAAGAGGTCAAGAAGCATTAGCCTACTAATAAGCCTTCTCCCAGTCATCTACATCAGACTTCTCATTTTGAATTTTCTGAAATGCAGAAACTTCACTAGAACTCTCAATTATTGGAGGCTTACAAGTCAACTGGGCCTGACTATGTAAAGAATTTGTACTTGCTTCACTCTCTTTCTCTAGAGCTGCCCATGGATTTTTGGAAGCAATAATGGGATTGTTGTTTATCTGTCACGCTGAATTGGATACTTCAGTAGTTGACCAATCCTCGCTTCATGAATCCTCCATCCTTGTCCTGTTCCTTCTTTTTCCATGCATTTTCGTTCTCTGCATTCCCCACTTCTTTAGCTCCCCAAGCACTGGAGCTGGGCAATCCACCATTTTGGGGGACTAAAACAGCACCCCGATATGCAGATGCATGGTCAACACGTCTCATAGCCGTTGCAGCCCTTGCCACATCTGTAAATATGGCTAATGCATTCTTTTCATTCAGCCATACAAGTTCACACTCCCCACCGAATCTCAGAATCAATGAGCTTACACTGACATCTGTTTCATTTGGTAAACCAAATAAGGCAAGTACAAGCCTTGGATCCATGTCTACTAATGAATTGAAAGCAGGAGGTTGCACATACCCTGTGGTTTGCAGTTGACCTTTAAGTAATAGGTTGCGTGCTGGGGCTCTTGACTTTTGTGTGGCCTGTACAATTAAGAAGCGTCTCGGTTCCCATCCAGCACAAAATACAGAAAGGTTCCACCTCTCTGCAAGTTGCCTCAATATGTCCCTTTTCTCCTTTGGCATAGCATTGAAAATGTGGACACGAACGGTGTTTGTGTTTATTTTTGTCCTTCCCAGAACTAAATATTTAAACCTATCCTCAACAGCTGAGACCCATTGTGGCTCTCTCCGAATCAAGTCAGCAAGCATTTCTGACGTTGCTCCATTCACCCCTGGCAGACCAACTGTTGTTGAAATTTCAGAGGCATTTACCAGAGTTTTCTTCCTCTCCAACTTTGCACATTCATCATCACATGCAAGCTTTCTCTGGCCCATAGGAACTCTAGTCAAATGTGACTCTGTCGGCTGCAGGGGAGCAGGCAATTTGTGACAAATAGAAGCTTCAAAGACTGGATCAGCTCTGATATTGTTACCTCCAGCATCGCATGGAACCTGTGCAGTCAATCGACCGCAAGAGCAAGTAATAGTCACTGGAAATGTGCATCTAGTATCAGGACAAGGGCTAGATGGGTGACACAGAAAACTACATGTATGTTTGCAGTCTCTGCGGGAAGCTCCACAAATTTGCCCACATGAGATTCTAGCTCTAGATGATGAACTTTCCATGGAAACTGTGTCACAGGGTGGTATATGGCATGTCCTAGCACAAGCATGCATTCCACATTGTCTTGTTTTCCCACAAAGCTTATTGCATCTTATTTCCCGTGAACCACATGGAACATTTCTAAGGATTACATGATTTCCCACACATCCTTTTGCAACAGTCACTGTGCAAGGAGGGCACTCTCCAATATGACAATTATGAGTTGCAAGATGCCCACATGGTTGAGGAATGGAGCAAGGAAATGTGCACGAAGGAATAGGTGTTCCACATGGTACTGGAGGAGGAATTGAGGTCTTCCCACATGCACAAGAGAGATCAGTAAAAATAGTTTCAAGACATGGAGGGCAATAGCCACTGTGGCAAAGCTCCTGGCAGAAATGTTGACCACACCTCATCTTCTTCCCACAAGGCATAAGACATAAATGTGGATCCCAGTCCCCTGTTTGAATATCAGACAGCCCTCGATGTGACAGACGACAACATCTATCATTGCATCTGTGTCTACCACAGTTTTTCTTCTGTCCACAAACCTTTTCACACAAAATTTCTTTGTTGTCCTCTGTGGATGATGTGGTTTTCCAGCAACTGACTTTTATGGAAGAAGATCCACATCGACATTTCTGATCCACAGAAACCAAACAAGGAGGGCAGATGCCCTGGTGACAAGAATTTATGCACTTGTGTTTCCCACATGGAAGAAGCTTTTCACATACTTCTGAGCAGGTTGGCACAGGATCCATGCAACTCTTCCTTTGTTTTAGAATTTGTGTTTTACCACAGGGACATGTTTTTAACTTCTCAGGTAATAAATCACATTCTCTGCATTCTCCTTGGTGGCATCCCAAGGTGCAATTATGATTTTGACAGGAGAGCATCTTCATACAAAGGTTCTCACATGCATATACACCACTCTTCCACTCAACTTCACCATGGAACTTCAGATCCCCACAAAGCATCATCTTCTCATTTTTCCCACAAAAACATGATGCATTTATTAGAACAGTGCATGAATCACAAGGACCCTCATGGCATATTTTATCACAAAAATGTCGACCACAGTTAAGAAGCTTCTCACACACTTGTCCACATGATTCAGCTGATTTCTGATCAGAACATCTCCTTGTAATTGTTTTTTTGCCACATGGGCATGGCTCAGGTGCAGCCATTGCTGTGCAAGGAGGACAGGGACCTGGATGACATTGGAGTGTACAGCTATGAGGGCAACGAGACATTCTGTTCCCTTTATCAAGTGACTTTCCACATGACTCTCCACATGAGTGTGGAGTGAGATAGAAATCGTTGGAAGGGTTTTGCATTTTTCCACAGAAACAATAATACTGAAGATCCTCTGGTCTTAAATACTGCACTAATTGACAACCCGGGCATCTCCAATTCGAACTCTGCCCTTGCCCAGCAGACAAATCTGTGGAAGTTGGAGCTCGTGCCCACTTCCTTATGCAATGCATGTGAAAGAGTGCATAGCAGCTATTACAAGACCATATCGCTGCTGATCTTCCCACCTTCTCATAGCATATCATGCATTCCACCTTACTTTTATGAAGCTTCTCTTCAATCTCCTGCACAAGATTTGGCACATTTGGTCTCTCCAAATGACTAACCATCTCACTTTCCTGACTCAATAGTGGAATAGCATAAGCCACTGACAATGGAGCATAATAACTCCAATCCTGGCTCGTACTTCTGTTCATATCTCCAAGATCTTCCATTTCTGATCTCTTATGATGTACAGATTGTGAGGGATGCTTTCAAGGGTAGCATTAAACCCTGAACTGAAGAATACTGTCCAGTCTCGGATGCCCCATTATCTTTCATTATAGTTTCTAAGTACAAACGGGTATTGCTCCTCCGCAAAGATTGCCGAAACCCTATCCTACCAGCATCTCCCGGAGCACCTAGAATCCAGTTGGGGGACCTCTTGCTAGGCTAGGGAATTCGTATAATATCACTTAACTGGTCCTCAATCCTATCCGATAGAACCCATTGTTGCCTATAGATAGTAGGGCACCCTAACTGTTTTTGATGTTCTTTCACCCCAGAATAGATATTTCCATATAGCGTCGATAAAGGGAATATATGCTGAGTAGCTTGCGGGCCAATCTAGCTGTTCGCCGACCTAGTCCAATTCAGTTCCACTGCCCCCTTGAAATTCTGAAGAAAGAAACCCACACAAAGAGTTAGCTTCTTGAACCGCCTTGTCCTCGCCTCACCGACCTGCGCCCCCCACGACGGTGGCTGGTTCCAGATGCACCACGGTGGCTTAAACAAATACGATGGTTTCCAAAAGATCGAGTAAGAGATTATCCATCTCCGGAATATTTTGAATTCAGGTTGCCAAGTGGCATGCATTCCAGCACTCTCGTTGAGCAATCTAAAGGCCTCAACAGCTTCCAGTATATTCCTCTAACGACCCTCCTGCTTCAGAAACTTGTTCCGGTGGGGTGGCAGGACGGCCCGGCTTAAACATCACACACTAAGCGTTTGACCGCTTAGGTGGATGTTGTGGGGCCCTCTTCAACCATCCCCCTTCCGTTCGCTGTTTCCGTTTCCGTTAGTCACACCCCGTGCAGTTACTTACATGGATTCTGGTAATCTGTTTAAATTGTTTCTCCCGCCCACGTGAATGCCGGTAAATGTGTTTAAATCGTTTCTCCCGCCCACCTGCAGCGTACAATTTTGCGCTGCACTCACATTGAACAGGTTTCCAACTCAGTTTTCATTCGCCAGCGTACAAGGATTATTCAAGCATCACAGTTGGATATGCTCTGGTAGACATTCATGCGAAATGTGGAAGCACGCCAACTGTGCGACAGGATGCCTCAAAAAAATGTGGTCTCATGGAATGCTTTGATTGCAGGATATGCACAAAATGCGTTTGTTGAAACGGATTCAGAAACTTTCAATCAAATGTAACTCGCAGTGGAATGTTGGACTTCGCACTCTTTGCCAGCATCCTCCCTGCCTGTGCCATGATGGGAGCTTCAGAACGGAGCATGGGCATCCATTGCAGGATGAAGGAAAGATGTAGCCGTAACTGCCCTGGTAGACATGTAGCCGTAACTGACTTGGTAGACATGTATGCAAAATGGGGAAGCATAGACAAGGCACGTGAACTGTTTGACAGAATGCCTCCAAAAAAAATTGTTTTCATGGAATGCCCTGATTGCAGGATATTCACAAAATGGATTTGTTGAAGAGGCTTCGGAAACTTTCACGCAAATGCAATTAGCAGGAGTAATGCCAAATTCTACAAACTTTGTCAGCGTCCTTACAACCCGTGCCAAAATGGGAGCTTTGGAACAGCGTATGGACATCCATCAAAGCATAGAGGACAGGAATTTTGTCGGATGTAGTATTTGCAACTGCTCTGTAGACATGTATCCAAAGTGTGGAAGCATACACAAGGCAGGCGAGCTGTTTTACTATGTACCTCAAAGAAATTTGGTTCCATGGTTGTAGGATATGAACAAAATGGATTTCTTGATAAAGATTTAAAAAATTCAAGCAAATGAAATTGGTTAAATCACATACAAAAATATGTTTTAGGAGTATTTATAGTGATGATGTTTTTTAATTAGAATCTAAAAATGTTCTTTCAAACATTTATGCAGATGTGGGCAAGTGATGTGAGGTTCAAATGGTAAGGAGAATGATAAATGGTAAAGGATATAATAGGATTCTTAGATGTAGTTGGATTGAAATCCATGAAATGGTGTGTGCTTTGTGTGTAGAGGATAGCTCACATCCACAAACATCAGAGATCTATGCAAAGTTGGAGAGATTAGCTTGAGAGATGAAGGCAGCAGGGTATTTTCCAAGTTCAAGGCATTTACTTAGTGAGGAAAAGGAGGGAAATGAGTTATTTATCTATCATCATAGTGAAAAGTTGGCCATTGCTTTTGGTTTGTTAGATGCATTCCAATAACAACTTTTATAGTTATTAAGAACCTTTAATCTGCGTTGCTTCACACACTACAATGGAATTTATCTCCAAGATTGTTGCAAGAGAAATTGTTGTGAAAGACATGAATTGTTTCCATCATTTTAAATAGACAAAATGTTCTTGTGACGATGATTGGTTATGCTAAATAAAGTAATCTAAAAAATAGGCTTTCACTATAATAATGTGCACTATCACGCCTACACTAATAATGAAGGAACAAGGTTTTATTGTCAGATTCTAGAAAGAAAAAAATGGTTTTGTTTTTGTTTTGAATATTTGGCAATCTAGACCATGATCTCGGCTTCGTAAAATTAGATGCACAGAGTGCATATACACTATTAGGGTATCTATCAAAGACTTATTTTATGATAACATGAACATTTAATTAAATTGTTTTCATAAAACTACATATGTATGAAATGAAAAGTTGGATAAGTTAGAGAAAGAGAAAAGAAAAAGGTGAGGAACACTTCAAGTAAATTGAAAGATGCTTGACTAGTAGGAAATGGGAGATGAGGGCTCACAATTACCCTCGTCATTTTCTACAGTCTTTTTGTTTGGATTAATTGTCAAAATGGGGCATCATCAATTTAAGTGGCAATCAAGTGCATAAGACATAGGCATGTGATTGATTGACTCACTAACTAGGAGCATCTAATCATACATTATAGTGTCTAAAGGTTGTATGGTCCCATCTTCCCAGTTACTTGGAGCAACATCAAAATTGATAACCTTGTTCATAATCACCCCTCTACCTATTATGGTAGGATATAATGAGTGGGCAATATTTGAATGTTGGATATCTTTTATAACAAAATTGATACAATAACTCTCTTCTGCCATAATGGCAACCCCTTGCTTCTATTTGATAGATCTAGATTGACCCATTATCATTATTATGGTTTAGCTAGGATTTTGATTAAAAATATGATTAACCTTGACTCTAGTGTGGTTTTTGAAGTCCCTTTGAATGTTGATGATTGTCTCCTTGTGTAGGAAATAATGGTTTAAAGATAGGACAATCTACCTCGATTGTAAAATTCCTATGATGACACCATTTCTTCCATGATACTTTGACTATAGTAGTTGTATTAATACTCCTTTGGTAGTTAAGGTGTGATTATTACCCTAAATTAATTGTCAAAACAGGACATGATAGTACCCATGGATTGATGAAAACATTCTAAAGAATAAAGATTTTTTTACTATCATAAAATTGTGATTATTCTTATGAGCATAGTGTAGTAGTTCCTTCAGGATAATTGGTTATGATTACACAATGAAGTGAAGTTATAACTATGCAAAAGTGTTATGTTGCAATGAATACTTCCTTCCTTGATGATGACCTAATTTATATATGTGTTTGACAAGATTTTGTATTTAAACATATTCTCCCATCTTTATGATAGTCTTTATGAATAAAATATTAAACCAAGTGATGAGAATTCTTCAATGGTATTGGATTATTAATGGAGTGATTATTGTCCTAAGGATGATTAGGTTCATGGAATTCATCATGATAACACTTCTCTCATTTATGATAATTATTAATGTAATGATGATTATCAATATGTCTAGAGGTTAATGTTAGAGCTTGAGGGTAGTAAGGTCCCAAGTACCATGATTAACTTTGGTGTTGATGATGAAAATTTCCCCTTAATAAGGTAAGACATTATAATAGTTCAACAATAATTTAGTAACATGCCCAAAGTTTACCCTATTGTTTTCACCTAAGTTTTAACCCATGTATGAGAAAAGATCAAGTTCACCAACACATTGAAATAAATTTTTCTAATTCAATAATATAGATGAACATTTGAAATAAACCCATTCCAAATTGCATTGCATGAATAAAGTAACACTAAACATAATCCCAAGTAATGAATACATCTTTCATATACATTTTCCAAATAGATGCAATAGCATAATTACAAATGATAGCTTACAAGAGCTTAATGTACAAGAACATATTGGTCAAGTTATCCTCAATCGAAACACATATCTTCATCTTCTTCTACTTCACACAAGTCTTGACTGCCAACTGCATGAGGGGGAGCATCACCCAAGTTCTTTTCGTCCAACCAAAAACTTAAGCAGTCCCTTGCACATCTTTATATCTGATAGGATGGCCCTACCCTTCAATGAAGAGATTGGTATGAAAACCCTCTAATATAATGCCTACTTGAGCATGGTGTTGTGTCCTACATAACTAGTGTTTCCATACACTGGATACCCACCTAACATGCATGACACTCCCCACTAGCTATGCAATCCTAGTTCGGAGTGAACCAACAAAGTGTACAGCATGGTAACTACACTTAATTTGTCCATAGATTTATCATATATAACCAATAATAAATATAAGCGCTTAGTACTTACTTTGAGTGATTTCATATGTCCACACACCCCCTTGTTCGACTTGAAAGCTCTATTGACCATAATTAGCTCTTGACTTGGTTTGACCTCAATAAAAATAACAAGATTCCATCCCAAAAAGTGATGTCACACTTAGTTGATCTAATTGACCAAATAGGTTAATCCTAACCTTTGGTTTATCCTAACCCAAGGAATAACCTGACTTCCTACTTCCAAGGAAATATGAATAACCACTCAAGGATAAACTACCAACATGGTTTACACGTCATCTTATCCTATCAATGATGACATAATACATCTAACATGATATTATTCCCTTTGCATTACTATCATCATAATTCATGCAAGCATATAAGTAGCATACAATAAACTAGGTATCATATATATACCTTGTAGATATTTTTTCATAATTACATCATACAATCATGATAATCATAATAGCTATATATATGTATCATAATAATAAGATACACAAAACAACTTATATCCAATTTAGCTATCTACACAAGTTTGATTCAACATATATGATAAATAATCAATAACTTGCACAAGCACTTACAATTAATCAACAAAAAACATAGGTTCAACATACAAAAGAGTAAGGGATAAAATAACTAGGCATGCCTAGAAATATAAAGCTCCCACGAAGAATTTGTAACTCTAGATCAATGCCAAAATTCAACTTGTTGTCTTCTTCAACTCTGAAACCTATCCCAATCTATCCAATCAATATGCTCTTACTCTCAATAATATTGCTCCTCTAACTCACAAATAATTATTGTCAATCTCACAATACTCACAGAATTAACTCATCAAAAAGAACAACAGATAGCAACGACGATCACAAATGAATAGCAATTGAACACAATGAACAACTATGATAACATCTATCATGAACAACCAAAACAAGATCCCATTGACCCCTATTTATACAAAAAAGGAGAGAGTCTCAAATTTGAAAGATAGCTAATAAATTTTACACCTTTCCTTCCCTCTGATCTATTGTGCATCATTCAACAAATTTATCCCTTTTCATAATGCTGCATCTCAAGAGTTGTGGGATTTCTCAACCAACATGTTATAAAAGTACTCAGTCAAAGCTTGTTGTGCATGGGCTTTGCATCATAAACAAAGTTAACTGATAACATGAAAATCATATTCATCATTTATCATTTGCATCATAAATCATCTAAAAACCGATCACTTCATAATACATATTCATTCATCTCATTCATTCAATGGAATTTTGTGAAACATAGTCATGCATTAAAAGCATATTTATTCATAAAAAGTAATAATAATTGGTTGATACACAATGAGGTGTAACAAATTTATATATTTCTTGAATGTTATTGGTTACCATGATGCTTTTGACTTGAGAAGACCCACATAACACATCATACAATAATAATGTTTCTAAGATCAAGGACATCCATGATTGGTGTGACCACATGATTAACTATGTATATTATGATTACAACTATATAATAGACTTGAGATAATGCATTGTGTATTTTACATAAGGCTAAGGCATTAAGACTTGTTGGATGAATACCTTCAATTGTCCTTCTAATACCATGATTTTCATCACTCATGTGATTGTCTTCATTTATAAGTCTTCAAATTTTTATCATGATTTCCTCATAGATTTCAATTATATCATGTGACCTAGGGACTTCCTTATTGGGATAAGATGATCCATAGGAGTACTAAAATATTTTCTAACGCAAATTCCTTCATTTCTTGTAATATTCTTCAAGGTAGTTCCATAGCAATAAATGGGAAAATGAGCTACAAGTCTATGCTCTAAGGTACATAATAATCATAAAGATTACTATGCCTTGACATCCTTCATTACTAAGACGGGGACCTTATCATTGAAAAAAAATAGTTAGTTTACAACTTCACACTCAATAAAATCAAACAAGGACAATTTTATATGTTATTCATGAAAATATTTTGACTTAATTACAAGGTTATCTTAGTGATACTAGGTATTTTGGGACCAACTCCTCTATATTTGTGACATGGTGTGCAATTTTTAAGCGATAAATTATCATGAAAAGCCTCTTATGTTATATAGGACTAGCCAATTAATTATTACTATCCTATAAGAGTGAAATAGTAGAGTTTTAAATGAAATAATCTTCATCTTGATACTAGTGTTTATGAAACTCTTACCATTGCTAAGATAATCCTCTTATTTCATGGCTAACTTTTAATTGATGCCTTACAACAAGGTGGAAATGATCATAATTTAGTACCTACTAAAATCCTGCATAGAACCTATTATTATTATTTATTAGGATAAATTTAATAAAACTATCTAGGCACATGACCATCCTATAAGATTTATAGTATCCTTAATAACCATAAAAATCCTAAATTTTTATGGCTTTAATAATTTCCTAAGAGTATCCTTTTGTCATATTGTTGTTATCTATGATAGCAAAATGATAATACATAGGAAATTAAATAAGTGTATGGTCTAATTATGATAATAACCTAGTATGATTGTTATCTTATGGAAACACTGGTACTCCTACTAGATGCCATTAAAGAGTTATAACTCATGTTCATAAGAGGCGTAGAAATGATAGAAGTAATGCATGTGTTGTATTTTATGTCTTTCCATCATAAAATCCACTTAATTATATTCTTCTTTGTTGTCTCTAACTCCCTCTTGACAATTCCTAGTGTCAATAATAGCCATATGGATACCATAAAAAATATTCTATAAGTGTAATATCCCCCATGATGCTATTAGGATAGCCTAAACAAGATTATAGTCCATTATTCATTATGTAACATCTTGTGCATATGTTTGATAGTGTTATTGTAGGTGAAGAATTATTTTTGATGGTATATTTATGGGCTAAGTAACTAAGCTTTATTGTGTTGCATTATTTATTATTTTAACTTACTATCTTATTGTTGTAGTAATAGTCCCTAGATATCATTTATTGTCAACAACATGGTTGTTCTCAAATGGTGTTGACTATTCCACTTGGTTTTGTGACATATCTTTCTTCTTTATTAGTAGACTATTACCTTAGTGAGGAATGATTTCTTACACTTCCCTTTATAATCATAGAGTTGGTAAGGAAGAGATAAGTCACTATCTAGGGTTTGGTGAAAGTACTTGTCAAGGTTATTTTCAATTTTTATTAGTGTTGAATGTTGACCAACCAAAGAAAACAACCACCTTTACTATGGAGAACACTCATGTAAAACTGATAAACAATTTTATTTCTCTCGACAACCATACTTACACTCTAATGGTGAAATGTTGATTAATATGAAATAAGCTTCTTTTTGGCTTGAATGAGTTTCTTGGATCTAAGCAATGATGTTGACCTTTAAATAAGCATTCCAACTACAAAAAGAAAGTCAAATTTATTAGATCCTACATGATTATACTTGCATGAATGCCAAAAAACAAATTACCATACTAAAATGATATGTTTTTTAGGATTTTTATAAAAACTAAACCCTTGTAATTCTATCTATGTTCATGGTTGAAGAGTTATGCATAGATACAACATATTTTATCTTGATTTCCTAAAATATTAGGATAAATTTATCAAGATTTGCATGTAGAAATAAATGGTTTTTACAATTATGATGCTTTGTTAGCATTGAGATTTAGAATGAGGTTTTAAACCACTACAATTCATTAACCCTAAGGTTAAAATCCAACCAAAACAAGATGTTTCAAAAAAAATCTGGCATTCCAATACTAAACACACATAGTAATAATCTAGTTGTCTCTTTTCAACAACCATAGTCAAAGTTTGATATCATAGATCACATGTGTTAGACCTTTTAGTCGGTGTTAGACACCAAAAAATTCCTCATATAGCTTTTATAAGGGTTGTGTCTTCTATTTGACAATTATAGCTCTATCATTAGGGTATGTGCAGGATCATGATGGGCCAAAAAGTGGTAATATGTAAGTGATATGATGGCCCATGTGGTTGACAACTTCTTTTTTACCCAAAATTGATGAAATGAAAAGGGTTTTTAAAGGAGCTTCTCAACTTTCCACCAATACAAATTATGCTTTACTTTGAATTTAATAAATAATTATTATTAATTTTTTATTTGAATTACAACTAAAGTCCTGATTGATAGGCTGAATGAAAAACATCTTTAGCTTTCAAAGGGTACCACATTTTTTGAATCCAAAACATGCATCACATTCTATTCTTTGTATAATATAGGATTAAAAAAAAGAAAAATTGAACTTCATGAATTTTTGACCAAGTTAAGGCAGTCAAACATACAGGTTTTTATATTTTTTAAGAGTTGTAATAAAAAAATATAATTAATTATTTACTTGGAAAAAAATTATAAAAAAATATGCATCACATTCGGACATGAGTCCTCTACTTATCTCTAAAATATTATCATTTTATTATGGTTAGGGTGGTCAGATTGCATTAATTCCATTATTTTTCCTTGAAATTTAAGTACTATTGCATTGAAATTTCTAATTTTCACTCAAATAGACCTTTTAAAATAAAATAAAAACCTAGTAGTTTAGAAACTACATTCAATTTGCTACAAATTCTATTCTTACATATTTTTGAAATAATATAGATAACTTATTCAAATTTTTATGTCAAGTTGCCTAACTCTATTTTTTTTTATTTTTTTGCCACTTAAGGGCCTATTTTTTCCATGATGATCCTGCACATACCCATTATAGCTAGGTGAGAGTTTGCAACACATACCAAACTATCAATTTTGGCCACAAAAGTATTGAGAAAATACAATATAACTAGTGATGTACTAAAGGGAATCTAATAGTGTATTCAAGGTAGGCCATATATACAATGATCCTTGTTCAAACCCTCATTCTAAACTGCCTTCTTATCATTCTTTAAATTTTAATTCTTGACAAAAAAAAGTTATTTTGAAAGATAATAAAGGGTTTCAATGCTTCAAGGAGGGTTTGCAAAGGTTGTAAATACTCAAAAACAACTTCCAAGCTATTTATAAGACTATTTAATGGTTTTATGAGAGTTTAAAGGGGTTAATATCATGGTGAACACTTAGAAACTTTTCTAATGTATGAACAAGTAGTACCATAAACTTTTCTAATGCATGAACAAATAGTAACATAGCATAAAAGGTCTCCATAAACACTAAAATCAAGAATTCTAACTATAATAACTTAGAGAATAGCTAGGAAAGAAATACAAACAAAAGGTGGATTTGAGAACCCAGATCAAATCTTGACACCACAAAACTAATACCTCGTGTATTGGAAAAAAATTCTAGCTAGCACAAAAATTTAGATCTTACAATGTAACCAACTCATCAAGAACCAAGGAAAACTAGAACACTTTAAGCTAGAAGAACATTTGATCAATAAGCTTGAAAATAAGTAAAGGGACTCATCATTTATTTTTTGGAAAATGGCATGTGCATGGAAGGCACAACTTGTTTCTAGCTAGCTTTGCAAGCTATTAATAAGGAAAAGGAATTACATATTCCTACATTATTAGGATGGATGTTATATTTCCAAGTAAGTGTAGATGTGCATTTCAAGTAGCATTAATGAGCTTCAAAAGTGAATAGAATCACATGATTGTTCTACTAAATTTCATAAAAAAAATATAGCTAGAGTAATTCCATATTAAAGAACAATAATTTGATAATTGTTTACAAATTACTTCCAACACTTAAAATACATTAGATCAAGCACTTGAATGAATCATGAACTAGGAAAGTGATCATACAAATATGGTTTGTGAATAACACTTGTAAGGAAAAGCATGAAAAATATATAAAATGTGTCTCAATGCATTATCAAGTACAAGGTTATATTACATGCACTCCCTATTCAAAAACCTTCTTGATAGGAAGGCCACTCCTAAGGTACCAATAATGTCTAGGCTTACATAGGTCAAAAATTATTAAGATCTAACTATTAAACCCCATGGATAAATCAAGGGATGTATTAGAAAAAATATTTGAGGTAAACTATAATTGCCTAAATTGAAACCACTATCCTATGGCTCTTTGCAAGATTCAATGATCTAAAGTTTAAATAATTTAAGTATAGGACATTGTTTCTTGAATTAATCATAATAAGTCTTAGAGTCCCTTAATTGGAATTTCTCTGTTAAAGCTATCCTTCCTAACTAGCTTCCTTTGCAATATTAAAGCCTTTTTTTTTTTTTAAGCCTTAATAACCCCTAAACATATATTTGTATGTGATTTGTAAGCACCAAGAAAACACATCCACACTACTACCATAGGTTTAATTGGCATCTTAATGATAAATTTTAGGGTGTCCTGAAGACATGCAACATAGGAAAGAAGCTCAACTAGGCACACAATGATCAATTGTAGGTGTAATGCAATAATGGTTACTTATGTTATTGAAATATGTATAACCATCCTCCAATAAACTTGAATGGTTGCATGCACATAGAACAAAAAATAACTTTAGTATATATTCCTAAATACTTCATTAATTCATACATTTTGAAAGCATCTTTACCAATTCCATTTTATGCATATCCTACAAACAACTCATTCCATGTGACCACATTTCTTTGACGAATTTTGTTAAACAATTCACATGCCTTTATCTATGCTTCCACATTTTCCATACATGTCTATTAGAACATTTCCATCTATAGTGTTTAACTAATTTCATTTAGTTTGTAAATCTTTGTCAAGAAATGTATTTTGTTCATATCCTACAATCCTGGCATTTAATGAAACCAAATTTGTTTGAGGCACATTGTCAAATAGTTTTCCTTCCTTGCATATACTTCCACACTTTGTATACATCTCTACAAGAGAGGTTACAACTACTATATCTAACAAAATTCCTCTATCCTTTGATGTCCATACCCTGTTCCAAAGCTCTCATTTTGGCATGGGTTTTCAGGACGTTGACAAAGTTTGTAGAGTTTGGCATTACACTTGCTAATTGCATTTGCTTGAAAGTTACTAAAGTCTCTTCAACAAATCCATTTTGTGAATATCCTGCTATCAGGGCATTCCATGAAAACATTTTTTTTGGAGGCATTTTGTCAAACAATTCACTTGCCTTGTCTATGCTTCCCCATTTTGCATACATGTCTACCAGGGAAGTTACAACTACATCTGACAAAATTCATCTTTCCTTCATCTTGTGATGGATTCCCATGCTCCATTCTGAAGCTTCCATCATGGCATAGGTAGGGAGGATGTTGGAAAAGACTACGAAGTCCAACATTCCATTGTGAGTTACATTTGATTAAAAGTTTCTGAATCCGTTTCAACAAATGCATTTTGTGCATATCCTGCAATCAAAGCATTTCTTTGAGGCATCCTGTCTCATAGTTGACGTGCTCCCACATTTCACATGCATGTCTATGAGAGCATATCCAACTATGATGTTTGAATAATCCTTCTACATTAGCGAATGAAAACTGCTAGAGTTGGAAACCTATTCAGTGTGAGTGTAGCGCAGGATTCAACGGTGTAGGTGGTTGGGAGAAACAATTTAAGCACATTTACCGACATTCACTTGGGCAGGAGAAACAATTTAAACAAATTAACAGAATCCATGTAAGTAATTGCATTGGACTAATGGAAACGGAAACATCGAACGGAAGGGGGATTGTTGAAGAGGGCCCCAGAACATCCACCTAAGTAATCAAATGCTTAGAGTACTTTCCCATGGAGGGGGCTTCCTTAAAAATCTAAATGTATGCTGCTTAGCTTTTTTAGGAATATTTTAGAGTTCTTGGTCCCATAGATTTAATCTTGCAATTCTGCTTAAAATTTTAAGCATCGAAATTTAAGGAATGAACTGTAGTGTTTTGATAACAAATAATAAATAAAAAAAAAACTCTCTTTTTTTTAATTTCTAATAAGAATTTAAAATTTTAGATGAGAGACAAGTGGTATAAAGAACTTCTAAGTTGTAGGGGCAATTTCTAGCTCCACCCCGATTTCACCAGCTGAAATATTCATTCCTATACTATAGGAGCTCCTTATTTTCTGGAAAAGATTCTAATCAATCCCATAACACAATTTTTTTTTTCCATGAGACCTCCTACTCCATGAAAATAGAAGCCCAAGCCCTCCATGGGACCATGCAGTTAGTGTGTGATGTTTAAGCCAGCCAAACAAATATCATTTGAGGAAAGTATTCAGTTGTCTCTAACTTTGCCTGACGAGCGGGAGATGATGCAGCCTTACGATCCAACTGAAATCTTCCCTAATTTACCTACATGGGATGCAACCAGTTTCTGGGCGACACTAGAAAAGCCTCCCGCTTGAATTCATTCTTAATAATGTTTCTGATTTTTACAAAATTTAATGTGTAGATTTCTAAATCATATAACTTTTATTTTATTCCTAAACAGTCGTAATGTTAATAATGTGAGATGACGATGGCACTGGGGGCGTCTGGTAAGATGAAAACGAAATTTCCGGAATCGGTGGCTCCATTTTGCAATTGGAAAATAGATGTTGCGTGTAGTTTACGACTCGAATGGATGATGGATGTTTTGTGAGTGATGCTGAGACAATACTTTAAATATAAAATAAGATTTGCACGTAAGACTGTCGACGATGTCCAATCGCTCGCACTCTTCCATGCAAAAATATCAGTGCATGACATCCTATATCCAGAACTCAGGTCACCATGTGCTCACTTAGCATTAACACATTTTATGTTTTGATTTGTTTA